>PKRV01002726.1:0-91938 GCA_003709505.1 Hyphantria cunea
TTAAAATTAAATCATTTCAATATATTAAGTATAATAATTAAAAAATATCTCTAAAATAAATTAATACTTTGCATAATAAATACAATTGTCGTGGGAGAGCCACGCTTCGGCTTCGGATACCGTTCCTCCTCCTATCCCCCTCCCCATCCCTCAAAGACCGGCAACGCACTTGTGACACCTCTGGTGTTACAGGTGTCCATGGGCGGCGGTAATCGCTTACCGTCAGGCGATACGTCTGCTCGTTTGCCCTTTATACCATAAAAAAATATATTAATAACTATCTAGCCCCGCGGTACAACAAACGCAGATAACGCCGCAGGGCAAAGCTGGTCGTACCAACTCAAAAATCTTTATGGGCTCATGTACAACACTTTGCTGCAACTCATGACATGATCAAAACCATAGTTTACGATTCTCAAAGGACATACAGCCAAACATTCATTTTTATATATATAGATAATTAAATAAATTATTATAACTAGATATTTTAGAATTTTGATTGCCTAAATGTATGTGTAGACTTATTGATGTATCTTAGAATTCTAAAAAATAGGTTAACGATTCCTTCCTTTCTTCTCTTTCATCTATTTTGCCGTACCCGACAAAGTCCATATTTGATCTTATAAAATTAAATTATTTATTGTATACTTACTTGTATTACAAATTGAGAGTACTGGAGAGTAATATACAACTGAATAAATTTATATATAGATTTTAATCAACTAATTTAAAGCTTACATTACAGCATTTATTAAAACAAAATCCTATAAGAGCCACTACCAGCTAAATTTACAATATCACTTAAACTCGATGAGAAGTAATTCTTCACATCTATGCAACACGGAAATGCTCTAGTAATATTAGGCAAAAAGCAAACAAAATGAGTGGGTTGTGCCTGATATCGTTAAACTGTTGTTTCAGCCACCACTTAAAATAATATGCATTGTACAACGATATACGGGAGTGATGTTTTCGTTCTGCGATGGAGTTTATAGCCGCTCTGGGAACGCAGGATATTAATTACAGCCTCTTTTTACGTTAACGTGTACTGTGTTGCTCCGGAAAATTTATTACAATATGTTCTGAAAAAAATGTGGAAAGGTAGTACGTGTTTTTGAAACATAAATTTGTAAAAATACTTCGTACGTTTTACTTATATTTAAGTCTATATACAATAATAAATGTAGCTTTAGTCTCGTCATCGTTTATATCTTATACATTTAGAACTGTACGAGTCAACAACTGATCATTTTTGGGTACATTGAATGTGCAAATTATCATCTAATTACAGCGACTTAAGTAAAATAACATTAATTTGAATCTTCCTTTCCTTAATCAAATTCAATAGTTAACATCGTCATCGCTGCAGGTGAAATAAATCAAAAATACATAACAAAATGGTCAAAATGAAAATTATAACTTTGTTCGACTTTTTATTTGATACTTTTGGGGCCTATATTGTTGTAACATATATTAATTATTTATCCTTCGTTTCAAATTATACCCTTTCTGGACACTACAATATAACCATATAATGCCATCTGGCTTTTATTTGTCAAATTAAACTCCTAGGCTGTCACACGTGATCCACTAATATACAAAACTACATCCCTCTCTAAGCTCTCCAAGGATTATTGACGTGACAGCTGTACACTTTATTTATAAAGTTACCGAGAAAAGTATTACTGAACATACATTCAACACGTAGACTGTCTTTAAATGGCATTTCGTGGTGTAATTATAAATATTGTCACGGAGACCACAAGGCACGTTTGGAAGCTTTGTGGATTGTGACTATGGAAAGAATGTGAATTCCCGTGGGTGTCAGGGAATACAAGGTATGTAAAGGAGCTTTGTTCCGCTGTAAATTTATGAGGAATATCAAGTGCTTAAAGCGATAGAAATGTTTATGAAGATCGTCTTTTAAGGACTTTGCTTCAAAGGATAAGATGTACTTATTCATAATCACTTAAGGACTTAGTTCGCTACCGTTCTGTAAACTAGCACAAAGAAGAAATACTTTTGACGAAATACTTTTTGGATATCAGATATTGTTAAGGTGCTAGAGCCTGACTACAGTACCCTACATAGGTACGCACTTAGCCAGTTTTTGAACCGAGTTAAAAAAAGTAAAGGTTGTACAATTCGATTGTATTTTTTATAAGTTTGTTACCTCACAACTGTTGACCGGGAGAACCGATTTTTACGATTCTTTTTTTATTTGAAAGCAAGTGTTTAAATTTTAATTCGGCCCATTTAATTAAAGACTTACCAAAAATCATATTGGTAAGTCTTTTATTAAGTGCGTGACAAATTGACGAATAACTTAATATCACGCTAACTGATAATTTGAGAAGATGATTTGGTGTTTTCCAAAAAGCTGGTGTTTTCCGTGTGGACCGACATTAACAGTTTTTGAATCAGTATTTTTTTGGTCATCTATACAAGCAATGTCGTTGAAAACATAGGTTTTCTCATCTTCCGTACTTTTAAATTTAATATTAAACATTAGAGATTCACTTTTCTTAAGGCATAGGATGACAAACAAGCAGATTCTAATGGTAAGTAACCATGGACGCCCATGGAGACCTATAACTCAAGAGTCATATTTTAAGTGGTTATCAGCGTATACAAATCCTGAAGAAACCCGTGGTAAAAATAAAGCGATAATGTTTATCGCCAACAAAAAATCGCCTGCAAATTTTCCGAGCCCTATATTTTCGAGTATGTCTGTGCCTTCGAAATCCGAAAATTTTATGAGAACAATAGCTGTCCATCTCTGTTGAGCTACAATTTTATATGAAAATATTTGAAGGCAAAGAGTTCTACTGCTTATATGAAGGTATATTATAAATCGATAAGCTTCAATTAATGTACGGTACAAATAAAAAAGATCTAGTTTAGATCGTTCTATAATATCAATGTGAATTTTCAAGCCTCCTTACTCAATACATTTTTCAAGAAATAGGCAATATATTTGTAGGTAAGACATAGATACAAAATATTCTTTCTAAGCTCTGTCGAGTGTCGGTGTTTAGCAAATTTGAGTATACCTTCAACGCGAAAGAATTTAATTTATCCTAAATGTACCTTGCAGACGTCTGTAAAGTTTTATCTTACCGCAGTCTGATAAGAGAATAAGGAAGAGACGTGATTTGTTTCACAATAAATTTACATGTGCTGAAATTAGAATCGCTATGTAAAACGTATTTTATACGATATTTTTGAAGTTATATACACTTAGTAATTTTAATACATATGGTAACAGTACACATGTTTGAGTGGTCGATAAAAGTAACAGTGAATTAGTGAATTACAAATGTGCTAATAAGTAATATAATATTGGCATTGAAACATAGGTTATGTAAACTTTCTATTAAAGGACAAAGCAAATTTGCACGGAAAATGGTAGTAAGCCTTAGTATATTTCATCTCCCTAACTATGCAAACATCTCTGACATTCCCAGACAGCCTGTAATTAATATTAATTGTGAACCGACTGTTCCTAAATTTGAAGTAAGCTATGTACTCAAGTTGTTGTAATTTAGAATAATCTTACTGGTATTATTATTTACAGTGATTGTATGGTGTAATGTGACGCAACTCTCAATTTATAAATAGCCCACGTCATCTCATATTTATGATCCCACTCCTTCAAAATAGTTCATCCGATTTTAAAGATCTTTTTTTAAAATATTGGTAGTTCTGAGAACAGGTCATAACGTATGTTTCTTCCTTAACATTTATCTCCCTTCCTACTGTAGGGGTAGGAAGATGCAGAAAAAGTTACGAGCGTCAGCGCTACTGACTAACTGATTAGCATCAATATTATATCCATCATATAATATAATTAGCTATAGTGTGAAAAATTTGACTAACAATGCAGTTGCTTTTGAAAAAATCATCTCTTATTGGATGATGGTAACTTGGACATGTCAGCTTGATCAGTAGTTTTAGATAACTTGTATAAAATGCTTTGTCCTAAACAACAACAACAAGGGACAAGTTTACGAGAATTATAACTTCTGGATTGTAATAGAACTTCTCGTCCTTTTAAGAATAAATCGGAGACAAAGACTGGACACAATTTCATAATAATGTGGGTTAGTTAATTACCCGTGGGAGAAGCCATCCTTTGGCACAAATATGTAGGCTCGAATGAAGTGATGTGTATGTCCTCACAGAAAACTGGCATTAAGCTAGTCGTTGGTTGCACCAAACGACTCAATGACCAACAACACTCAGGGGTCAAAGGGAAAGAGAGTCTCTTTCCCTATCCTGATTTTGAAGGAGTATCTCCTACCCAAAGGGTACAACACATTGGTGACTGCCAAGTTTCATGTGTCTTAATACAAACTTACTATCAGGTGATCCCACCTGCTTGTTTACTCCCATAGAATCATCATCTTTCAGTTTGGCCACGTCCACTGCCAGACATAGGCCTTGGGGGAGGCTCTACACAATAAATGGTCCTGTGTTGCCCTCATCCAACATGCTGCCTTAAATCACGATACAATAATTTATGAGAACCAAATTTTGAATTGAGGGCCTACCGCTAAAAACAAATGTATTTATAAAATTTATTTCTTCCAAACCTTAAAATATATTTTAATTACTTAATGCCTGTAAAGTAAAACAGTATGTCGGCAGTATTTTAGTAAATTTCCGTTTGTTATTCGTATGTAATATTATGATAATAAAAATAGCACAATCAAGTGGTTATATAGTGAATAATCATAGCATATATCTAGAAAAAAAAATTGTGTTATATAATGACACATATAAAATAAGACTTCTATATAAACACTAAGAGCACATTATTTATAAAATTTAGTCCAAAAATAGTGCACACTTACTGGTAGTTCAAAAGCAGACTATAAATTTGTTAGGGAGTAGATATGAACAGTCACATCAGCTCATAATCATAAATTGTACCGTACAATAATTTTGTCAAGTCCCATATATTTACATAGCAGACATATCGCAAACAAGAAAGCTGCTTATTTTGGTATACTGATAAGGAGCTTGTCACAGAAAGTCGCCCGTATGACAAATGTCATGCCCGTATGAGTTTGCCTACGGCTTCACCAAAACTACGCTATCAGAATGCTCGAATAATTAGCAATTGTCTACCAACTCCAGATATTTACTCGGCGATTTTAATTTATCATAGTTCTATTTTATACACCTACAAAACTTGGTTTGTTATTTAATTACTATCTGACTCACACAACTTTGGATCTCTTCAAAATCATGATTGACTTTTATTGGTCTTAGCGAGATGCTAAATAACCTATTTCAGACATTCCAATGAATACAAAAAAAGGTGAAAAATACTTTTATTTTCTCTAATTTATATAAAAACTTATTGTAGCTTATTTCAAATACAGTCAAGACATATATAGCATGTTTTATAGAACCCAATATTTAAAAAAAATTACTCCTACATGGTGATATTGGAAATTAGTTTCACATAAAGTCAGATAACAGTTTGCTAAAATGATAAATGAGAATATAACCTATAAATAAAAAATATGACCAACAACTTGATAACAATAACTTTTTACCCGGTTGCGAAAGAACGAGGGTTATATTTTCGAGTGTAAGTATGTATATTTCTTTATGTATGTATACGCCCTAGAGCCTAAACGACTTATCGTATGTTTATGTGAGTGGTGTCAATACATTCGTCTTAGTCGTGAGAGTGACACTGGGTACATCAAAATTATATATATATATAATTTGTTACGTTAAGTTACTTGTTTTAAATTTTATTTCTTTCGAATCAAAATACTATGTTCTTGAGGCTACTGTTTCATATTTCTTCTCTAGTTCAAAGGTGATTTTTTGCTTAGTTATAAATTAATTTTGTTACTAGATCGTTATTCTCCAAGTACTTTTATTTGCTTACGAAAAGACGTTTTGAAATGAGCGGCATTCGATTTTGTGCGGGTGACAGTATGGGTGATGCTCTCTACACGGGCCGCGTAATTCGACTGCGGTATTCCCGGAACAATACGACCTTCAAACCTTCAAACAAAATGCGTACACCTGCTTAAAAGGCTAACAACGCACTTGTGGTACCTTTGGTGTGGCATCCCATAAAAAACAATTAATTCATGAAGGGCATGTTTTTGTAAAATATAACTTTTACCAATGTGCACCTATAGCCTGTTCTCTGTTCTTAATTATCCTGGTGAGTTCAGTTATTAAGTCCACCTGGCTCACCAACTATGAAAATCTAGAATACAAATTATGTCTCAACTTTTAAATATCAACATGAACCATAAAAATAAATTTGACTTTCGTGTTTATGAAATATGTTCAGAGATTTATAATTGCTACTTTTTATATATTATTATTTTCAATAATTTTTATACAAAACTCTAATTATAATACCAAAGACAATAGATAGATAGATAGAAAACTCTTTGTTTGCACACTATAATATTACAGTTAGAAGAGAGTACATAAAATGAGAGACGGAGTGTACAAAGGGCGGCCTCATTGCCAAAGCAATCTTTTTCAGGCAACCTTAGACAATATACGATTGACGATTAATAGTCCAACCATTTTTTAGTTTTTTTAACTATGTATAAACTCACCTTTCAGTAAGAAATAACGCATTCTCTTGCACATTAATTACATAAGGGGGTCTTTATTTATGTTTGCACCGGTTACGAGCTATTAGCTATACTTTAAATTTAAATCTTTTTATACAGTTAGTACCTAGAAATTCAATCACGGCTTTTCGCGTCTGCGGCGCACTGATAACACACTCGTGACACCTGCACGTCATTTGTCATGTCACAACCCTACTGTTCTTTCCACGATATTGAACTTGTTTGCTTTGTCCCGTCGGCCTGTCGACTCCTTCCTCTGTTTCACGCTAAATTGGTTTACGATTTTGTGAAGGGTATGCAAAGAGCTTGAACAGTGCACTTTTCAATGCCTTAAGATTAATGTTCTTAGCGGAGCCCTATTGTATAACGTTGAAAGCTACGTCTTCAGCTGTAATTATACCAAAGTACTACATCCTATGAACTCTATTCTTTGTAGATAATAATAAAGAGGGGATGCTTATAATAACCAATCAATAGATTTAAATTTTATTTAGTTACCTGAAATTAATTTCAATCAGTTTTATAAATTTTCATTTTTATCGGTGTTGAAGTTTTGTTAAATGTTCACGGTATTTTACCTAAAGAGTGATCTGCTTATATAACTTTATTGTGAACGCAGTACTTCAAAATGAGATAATAAAAAATAGTAAAAAGATAAATAATGCTCATCACATAGGTATCTATTTTTGTTTTTCACGAAATAGTAAACAGTTGAGTTTTTCACAAATTTTATTACAAACAATAAGTCAACACGTCAAAGGACCGTTATAGATACAACAAATGGATTGCTATAAACAGAATTGACTGGTATGTTCGTGACGTTCCCCTCGTCACGCCACTTCTGTCTCTTCGTCCGTCTGTCTGTCCCCGACGGACGATATGTTATGCCCGCCTGAACTCTGACGCCCGCTACCATCTAAATTGATTGAAGTTTGCATAGAACAAATCATACTTTTGTTGCAGTTTAGATATTATCATGCTTGTACAAATTAGGCTAATAAGGTTAAAATCTGTAAATACACCAATTGGTTTAAAAGTTTATTGGTTATAAAAAATAATTCACACTCAAATATAAATAAAAATTAACACAGTTAAGATGATCGCATAAATATATTTTATATTCGTATTATATTATCTATGCAAAGCACTTGATCTGTGTAATTTGGAAACAACTTAATAAAACGCGAAAAGGTAATGTTACAAAGAAGGTAACTCAATTTTTTAAATCACTGTATTCCAGTTGTGTTGAGGGGTTTTGAAATATAAATATTCTTTATCATCGAATTATCCTGTTGCTTAAGTTTTTTTTTAAATTTATATATATATAATAAATGACAATTATATCTAAACGTAATCATGTTCTGAATGATGTAATACAAACTAAGTTTAGAAGGCTGTTTAAACTGTTGTGTAACTAAATTAAATAAGCAATACTATAAGTGCAAAGGTCTTTTTCTTTGTCATTATTCGTTTCTCTTAACTAGTCACCCTAACTGCTAAGTTAGAGATCACTATCTCCGACATAGTTCCATTCCCACTTAGAAAAAAAATATAATTGTGTGACAAATATGATCATTGGTTTCGAGTATGAAGTTAATTTATTTACTAAATGTGTGTATTTAAATATATAAATAACAATATGTTTTTCCACAGTCTGGTTACTATAGCACAGGTTATCTAGTAGTATTATTATTCTACTTAGCCGATTACCAGATATATTATAATTTTGTATTTAGTTTTTCAGGAATATCGAAAACAATAAAGTTATCAATCCCAAGTAATTACTCAAAATATTTTTTTTGAGCATCCTTCAGGAATAATCTTTAAAGTAATTGGAGACCACTTATAATATTTGATAAGTGTAATTGTGGTTCAATTTTTTTTTTTACTGATTATGGTAATTACTTGATATTTTATGAAATTGCTTATAATAGTTGTCTGTCAAAAACATTACATTATCTTTGTTTGTGCGTAATGTCATATAAATTGTTTATTAGATAATTATCTTTATAGTCATTTGTACAATGTTAAAGATTAACGTTTGTTATATCTAAGTAATATTTATTTATTTATTTTTACTAAATACATATGATATTTTATAATATTTTATGATATTTTATAACTCAGCTTATGCATTGTGCATAAGCTGAGTTATAAAATATAGTAAATATAACTATTGGCGGTCTTATCGCTCACGGCAATGTCTTAACTTATAACCAAACATTCAAAGGAACTACTCTGAATTGGCTTTTTAGGATTTCGTAGTTCTGGTCTTGGAACCCTTATAGTTTCGTCATGTCCATCCATCTGTCCATCCTCGGCTTAGCTTCCAACGACTAGTGCTAGAAAGATGAAACTTTGCATGAACATATGTATTAACCACGTCAACAAAGTGCTATTATGGGTGACTACGAACCCTATTCAATGTGTGGCCTGACATGCACTTGAACTGTTTTTTTTTTAAACATCACAATCTCACCACTCTGATCTACGAAATGTTATGTATACATAACAATTCCTAGGTCACAGTTTAAATAAATAAATAATAAATATTTCAGACATTTTAACACACAACGCCATCTAGTCCCAAACTAAGCAGAGCTTGTACTATGGATACTAGACAACTGATATTAATACTTATATACTTTTTTGTAAATACATACATATTATACATAGAAAACACCCAAACTCCGAAACAAATATTTGCAGATCATACAAACATTTGGTCCGCCTCAGGAATCGAATCCGAGACCTCTAGCGCAGCAGCCGCACTCGCTACCACTGCGCCACAGAGGCAGTCAAAGTTAGTCAGTTTGATTTCTAAAATATCTCGTCTGGTATCTTGAAATGTCGAATTTTCAGGAAATTTAGTGAAACCTGATCTTAATCAAAAATTAAGACCTAGACTCGAAAAAAATTTTGAAAAAACAGACTGTAGGCTGCTACGCATCAGGTCAGGTCCTCGCTTCTCTCCAGTTTGGTTTGTTCCCTATACTTTTTTATAGGATTCTTTTAATACAAGTGCGTTTTGCTGGTAAAGGTTAGTAGTTAAGGTTATATAGTACTGGACGTGTAATACTTTATTGCTGATGTTTAGTAATCTAATCGAGTCATTGAATGTAAACTTTAATGTACTTTAACTGCGTAGGAAATTACTATATCCTATGAGGTTACTACCCGAACTGTCATTTTCTGTATAGTTATGTATTGTTGCATTATCAATCTAATATATACGTATAGTTGCATTTTACATAAAAAGTAAACTAAAACTGAAATCTTTATACTTATTTAAATTAAATACTATTAACCAATGACAACGTTAAAACAATAACCTACTAAAATGTACTCTCCCGATATTCTAAATATATTATCTTTGGCCTTAAATGCAAGGCATTAAGTTGGATGCGACACATAGCCTCTAAGTTTTACAAGTTTCCCCGGGAGCTAAGCTATCGACAATGCACCCGCTCCAACTATCTACAAAGGAACGCTAGAACTTCTCTAATGAGATGAATAATTAAACAGGACCCTATATACTGAACTAAATTACCGTGTGTGAACGTCTTTTGTTTATTTGTTTTAAATAGAAAACTCGTGGTGAGCGTGAGGTTCATTGGATATGTAAAACTGTTATAATTGCTTATGTGGTAGTTTGTTTTGCACGTAATAAAGATAAATAAACTATCCAATAATTAGGCATTTCTGTCACTTTTATTGCGGAGCTAGTAATGTATCATAGATGGTTTTTGTTAAATTCACATTTAACAAAAAACAGTCAAGGGTTGAAAAACATTTCAATCTATAAATTAAATATTTAGTTTTTCAAATAGTTCTTACTTCTCACTATTGTAAAAATTATAGTTGGCAAAGAAAACAATTGTGCTAAGCAGGTTAACCTAATAATTTATGCATTAAATCAAAGTGAGCTGATTTTTATCACAAGTACTAGCACCCTGAGCTCAGCTGTTTTAATAAATTAAATTTTTCATATAACAACAAGTGGTAAGCAAACGAGGTACTTACGACCAGTAGGTAATGGAAACAATTAGAATAAATAAAAATCCTAATAATGGATCCAATCCTAATAAAAATCCTAGGTAATGGAAACAATTATAATATACAATTTGTCAAGCTAATCATCTAACTGCGCAGAATATTCTACCACTAAGTATTCTTTGTAACAACAATTTCGCTCATTTAACGACCAATGTTTTATTATTTTTTACAGAATACATTTAACTCGTGCTGGAAAAAGCCTCTAATTAATAAATATTTAGTTTGTTTATTATATTTAACAAAAGGTAGAATTCCACCTAACTGGACATATTGGATGTGGAAAGTAGCGGTCTGATGGGTAAGGCCATTGGCAGAAAAAATTCCGGCACCTCCTTCAGCAAGCAAGTTATGCTCGTAAGGGGAAAGTGCCGTTTGATTGGGAGAGAATTAGAACTGTCTCACTGGGCCAGGTCCGTCAATGGGTCAGTATCAGGCTTAAAAAGTTCCTCAAACGCAGGCCTTACCTGCTAGCCGTAAACAGCGTTTTTTTTCAATTTCTAACACCTCCAATGTTCTTTGGAGCCTATTTCTAGCTCATTCCTTTCATACCAGTTCTCGTTTTGGCTACTGCTCGTACTTTAATTTTTCATACTATTTCTTTCTTTTACACATCCTTTCACTCTCTCCAGGGGGGGTTCCTGGCTACTATCTATAGTGTCTGTTTGTTCTCGTTTCATTTTGAGGGGGTAATAAATTTTTTACACACCATTTAATCTTAACATTCTATATCCTTATTCCTAATTTTACATATAAATATTCAAAAACAAACTATAATTATAAAATTACCGCTAGATATTATTGCTATTGCACTACTACACTACTATTGCACAAATTACTTTCTATTTTAATACGGTAACTATGTTCAAATTATTTTGAAATCATACCCTTAATTTACTTTATTCCTTATATTAACTTGTTTTATTATATTTGTACAGTATTCTAAGAACACTCTTCTACTTTTACCACTTTCTTTGATATTTAAGTATCTATGTTATTTTCTAAATCTAGCCTCTGTCTTTTATTCAGTCTTCAAAAGGCATTCCACAATGAGGTAGGAGACCGTTTCCAGCGCATCCGGGTCTCAAATGCATGATGGGTTCTCTTTACACTCGAATCGCGTCAAGTATTCGGAGAGCCCGCCATGCCCCATTAACAATTGGGTAGTAGTGCCAGCGATCTCCATTTTACGGACTGTTCCATATGCTGCGAGTGCACAGGAGAAAAAGAGCTTGGTGAAGGAGGTGGTCTTGCCCTCTCTGTACCTCCTGTTCTACTCGTCAAGCGAGGCCGGTCGAAGATCTCGCTTTACGAACGAAAATTTGAGATTCGAGTAATTATGTTTTCGTTTTGTGGCGACTTCCACATACAGGGTCAACATAAATATATGACAACGCCATCCACCGAAGATACACTGAACTACGGAGTGGCCCACCAGGCATGATCACCTCGCCTGGTCGGAGGATTCTCCCTTTGTGTTGGAGGAACATGTGGCCCGTACCTCCACACCATAAATAGAAAACACCCAAACTCAGTAACAAATACTTGCAGATCATACCAACATTTGATCGGAAATGGGAAATGAGCCCGAGACCTCAACCACAGCAGTCACTTCTGCTACTACTGTGACACTGAGGGCGTCAATTTAAGAGTTTATAACCAGAGCACGAGTATGGCCAGAGCACGAGTATCGCCAGTGAACACGTGCAATATTATCTCGGGAGCATATTCACTACTTTTCGTATCGTAAGAACGTCACTAAAATATTCATGAGTTAGTGCAAGCGAAGGGTCCTACAAATTCACCTTTGTATGAGACACCTTTTTTAGGGGTGGGATATCTAATGCATTCACTTTTTTTCTATTGCTACAAACAAACATCACAGAGATTTCAACTTGGTATAGTAATTCAATATTTTCCTTTTCATCTTTTATTTTCGGAGAAAATAATTTTGAATTTACACAGAGGTCAAAGACACTTCATGTTTACTTTGAGAGGTTCTCAGATTCTTTGTTTCTCATTTTTTACTATTTGAGTAGGTCATTTTTTTAAGATGGAAAAGTTTCAAAAAGAAAGCTATTATTTAATAGACAAAAAAAAATTAGGATCATAACAAACTCTCATTATTTGTGTTCCATTGAGTTCGTCAACAAGAGTCACATTGACAAAGAAACAAACATTTTGTCAACTGTTTTAATTTTGTCAAGAAACAATTGTGAAGTGATTCTTTGTCCGTGGTCCTGCCACGTAGTTTTACTGGTAGTACCATTGGCAAAAAAATTTATTCGCAGTTCTATCAGTTAAAAGAATCCATAACAATCTTTACAGATAAATAATGACATTGAAGTGTCTGTTAGTAATTCAAAATTAACAGATATTAACTAAATGCTTAAAAATGCATATACGTTACTTTCTTCAAATAGGCAATTTAAAAAAATGTCTGTTTGTTTGTTCCTACTAATCTCTGGAACGACTGGACCGAATTGACGGGACTTCCACTAGAAAATAGGTGACGATATATGGAGTAACTTAGGCTATTTTTTTAATAATAAAATGTTATATTTAGAACTGAATCTTTGTTTCAAGGTGAAATCGCCCCATAGCAGTACCGCCTCGATCAAGCCAGCACGTTCGTACTGAAATTAGCGTAGCTATTGCCTTTTTATTTTTAACTAATTGATTGACTTGATTAGAGCTTGCTTTGCATCCATCTCAAAGATATGTAAAACATACGTCTCGAAGTGATGAAGATAATAGACTGTTGAAATAAATACAACATTTAAGCGTCTTCTGCTAGATGCAGAGTTGGCACGAACCGTTTTAACGTGGGAGAGCCACGCTTCGGCATGTATGGGCCAGTTCGACTGGAGTGATTGACAGACGACCATGAGGAGTGATACCACGACCATGAGGTCGTGGTATCACTCCAGTCGGTTTTCTATGAAGAAAACCGGCGTGAAACAGACCTTGGCGCTGTATTTCACCGAGTGAGTGAGGATACCGGAGGCCCATAACCCAACCCCTAAAGCACTTCTGACACCTGTGTTACGGTGTTACGGGTGTCCATGGGCGGCGGTAATCGCTTACCATCAGGTGATACTACTGCTCGTTTGCGCCTTAGAACATAAAAAGAGTACACCTTAAAGGCGTTTTCTGATAGGTGCAGAGTCGGCAAGAAACAGGAAAAATACATTATTATTGAACTGTGGGTAATATTATTTATCCATGATCCCATTCTATTTAAAGGTGAATCCATATTCCAACTGATAAAATAATGAATAAAAATAATTGCCTGTATTACTACTAGTATAACTATGCAGTAGCAGCATGGGTAAAGAATCGATGAAGTTACGTAGGTACTTACTTTATTATATTATTATATTAGTTTTTGTTTAAATAAAAAAGTAAAATTTAAATGAAAATGTTTGTACCAGTAACCCATTACAGCAGTAAAAAAGAAAGATAGTCACAATTGGTCTGCCCAGTCCTAAATATCGCCTTTTCCCACTATTTTGTGGTATGTATACAAATATAACCTTATTATATTGAAACTCCTTGGCGATTTCTCTCCATTTCTATGTCCAATGTAACAATGCACACTATGTCTCTAGACACTAATCTCAAACCGAACATCCAAAATGTACACCGCATACATTGTTTAAAGCCGTATTCCAACACTCAACAATTGTATTTAAAATGAACGATAATTCAACTGGCTTGATTACATGAACAGTGTGAACTAAGTCCCAGCTTACCGCGGATTTGCAGCCACATCTGTGTGGGTCCCGATGCAGGTCATTAAAACCTCACTTGGCACACTTACCATTGAATGAAGCTGAAATATCGGTTTCGAAAAGTGTTTGGTATTGTATACTTTACTTATACAAATATGTTTCGACAGTAATATATTCAAGTGTTTGCTTAAATTTACGATTTCAATTTCTGCACGCAGATAACACGAGAACATGTGTCTGTATATTTCTACAAAGTAAACGACAATGTGCATGTAAGAATGAAAAATCAGTATTTTAAAATCTAAAAATTTATTTGGAAAACAACAATAAATCTTAAAATGTACTCAACTTAATATAATCATAATTATCATTACTATAATCAGAGATGTCTACGTCCAGGATCCTTACAGTACCTTTAAAACAATAGTTGCGGCTAACAGCCCGGGGCGTAGCTATCGTGAACTTTTCTGGCCTAAGTTACTCCTTATAATATCAGTAATCTGCCAGCGAAAGTCACGTCAAAATTGGTTTATTTCTTCCACAAATTAACCAAAATTATCTGTCAGATAAATATTTAAAAATATGTTTTTAATATTCCATTTTGTTTTCATATGAATTTAGCAAAAAGCTTGATGATACCGTCAAAAATTTTCTTTACCACCAGACCTTTTAAAATAAAATTCAATTAAATCAGAGCCTGAACGGGTCGTCGGTCGGACAAATAAAAACATTTTTGTTTCTTATTCCTTATTCAATGCGGGATTTTAACCGATTTTCAAAGCACTATCGGTGCGAATTTGCTCACATTCATTTTACTCGTGGAATTCGCGGGATTGCATCGCAACAGCAAATGGTTGCAAACAGATAATAAATTCGGGATTACCGCGGATATTTCAGAGCGCCATCTGGTGGCCACACACTGTGGACCCTATTGAAAAGTGATCGGGACGCTATATTGTCATTCGTATGTAAATTATGTTATTCATTTGCCTATTTATTCTAATCACACATTTAAAACCTTTTCTACTTTTTTGAAGTCTTTACAGTGAAACTATACAGCTTATCACTTCTTTACATTTTGATATTTTTAACTGCAGTGAAGTATTTTTAGGCTAAAGCTCTTTTTTTTTAAGGGAAAACTTCATCAGCCGCGTTGAGCACTTTTTGGTAGGAGAAAATCTTACGAGTTCGCGTCACCGACATATTGACATGACATTTTCGAAGTGAAAACTTCTTTGGCCTTCACTTCTATCGGCAGTCCTTATGACTGCCATTTTATTTTTATTTGTAAAAATAACTAAAGCTTTTTTACATTGTGTAGAAATTCCCTAAATACGTGGCGCCGCCGTTCCGGCCTGCTTCCACTAGAGTATTAGATAGCTATGCTTGTGCTTATTTAGGACGAAGATTGGAATTAATTGGACGACGAAGATTGTTAAGCCAGCTCCGGTTCCTATGTCGTCTGCGGTAACTGGCCCGCTCCCTGACCTGGTGGGCCAGAAGTATGCTAAACCTCTCTCTTCTTAGCTAAGAATTAGCTTCGCCATGCATAAAATTGGAGCATAAGCTTATTGGAATGACGGAGTAAACTGCTTCAAATAAAGCAAAAAGTTACTAAACGCTAAAAATGCTATTGATGCCAGGATGAGAATTCTGTTGAAAATCTACTGTGTGCAGTGATATACGGGTATAACATGAAAATAAAACTCAATTTTATGTGATACCGGCTGTACCTTACCACACTTTGCTGTGGCAAATTGTGGTGCGCATTGATGTTGCATTGATGAGATATTAGGAACAAAACTTACATGAAATGTAGATAAGAACTATCTTTGAGGCGCCTTGAACATTATGTTAAAATTTGAGCTATGTCGTACCATTTATTTATCGATAAGTATTCCTTGATTTAATGATCACCATTGTAATAAAAAGTTTAACATTTTTAACATTTGACATGACCGTATCCTCATAATAATATTCTCCTGTTTCAAAGAATTTCCTTAACGACAAGTCCTAAGCTCGTATTGTAGAAAGTGCAATCGTAAAAGTTCCTTTGTGGAGCTAAATGGGACGTTTTAAGTGAGTGGCGCTTTAAGAACTATTGTCTCTATGCAGAGCGTTTCAGTTTGGATGGAAATAGGCTATCGAGCTAAAAGTCACCATAATTTTAGTTTTTAAGTCTGATAAAATTCAAAACATGATTTCCTTGGAACCCTCTCTTATATTGAATCTTTATTATATTTTTAACTTTTCCAAATGAATTGACTGGAACCATATGCTGCAGCTATTAGTCCATTTCTAGAAATTATTTTAATAATAAAAATCTGTTTTAAGATTTTTTATCAATTTAAAATTTATTAATCTTTTAACAAAGCAAAAAATGATATAAAACTACTTAAACTTGAATCTAAATTAAAATAAAATACTTTTATTACGGCTTTATTTTATATTCGTATTTCAAACAACCTTACCTAATCCTATGGGAACATATATACTGATTTAAAACTTTAAACGTGGTAACACCAAGGTAAAAAAAAAAATATGAGTGTAACAACTCAAAACTGCTCGGTGAAAGCACCTTTGTATTACTTATTTTGCATTTCATTAGTTCCAATGTAAAATAGAATACATTATTATTTCCTTGTCTAATTTCAAATAATACTTATTGTTACGTAAAATCGAAACACAATCATTCCCTTAAGAGAAATAAAGGTACGTGGTTCTCTATTTCAACCGGCACGCAAATATGGGGTCTATAATTTAGTGTAAGCACTCTCGGTAGTTTATCACGTCTATGTGTCTGTGTGTCCCCCGGCATCATGATACGTCGGCCACTGACGTAAACATCAAATAAACTTGTTTTACTTACTTATCTGTGTGTGGGGTTGCCGTAGAGGGTGCATTAATGACCTTGCTTCTTTCGCCCGCTACAATTCCAAGTACATACTTAGACAATGTTTTTTCTTATTTTTTGTGAGTGCCTAACAAGTTTTGCTTATAATGTGTTTGTTACGAAAGCTCTTGGCTTCTATCTTGAAATAAAATACATTTTGCTTGAAATGTGCGAGTGATTACGATAATATTGTTTGTGTGTAGATAACACCTGTTTTCTTGAATAAAATACTGGGTCTATGTGAGTAAATTACAAAAATCATTTTTGTTGTGCGTATCTCTCATATTTCGTTTTATCTGCTTTATTATTAAATGAAAACCAAATACTGACAACATTTTTCAAAATAGGGTTTAAGATTATTTAGCAATAAACCGAAATATATCTTTCTAAAGCTACAGCTTCGTGATTATATTTAAGAATATTTTGCAGTACTGTTTTAGTTACCGTCACCACGTACCAAGTCATTGAAAGTTGTTTTTGAAAAAAAAACAGATTCAGTTTATTAGTGAGATACTGCTAGCTCTGGTGAAATTGGGTTTTATGAAAATATACACTAAAGCAAAATATGTAATTTAAAATAGCGACCTGAAATGAATTCTACAATCCATGTATTTTAACTTCATAAAATGAGGAGATGCGTTATCAACTAGGCGATTAATTGATTTATACACATTTTTTGTGTAACAGAGATGGAGATAACTCTACAGAAAATATTTAATAAAATTGTATCATGAACTTTAATAAAGGGTTTTTATCAACCTTTTAAAAATATATCGTCGACTTCAGTGCGTTTACGTCTCGATAAATTGTAATTAGCTGCATTCCTCGTTCCGTAATTATTATTGCTGATATTTTTTCAACTTGAATGAGATCAAGATTAAAAGGGAATTTTGCAAATTTATTAAATTTTAAAATAATGAAACCGAATCAAATTATTAAACCTATTTTTTGAACTTTCATGAACCTTAATATAGATTACAACAACATCAATGACAATAGTATATTTAGACGATGGGTCCCATACAGATATCAAAATAGTAATAAATAGAAACACACAATTCTATGAAACTGAACTAAATTTGATTATACGACGTTTACAATCTGAAATTCTAAGGACAACACCGTAACAACCACTTGTAAAATGACTGCGGTGTAGGGGCTGACCGCAGCCCGCCTTGTGCTAACATTCTCAGCTATGCGAGTGGCATGGCTTAACTACCAACAACCATAACTGTAAATATTTTAATATCATGGAATCTTAGGGCTAGTACTAGTCTTTTTTATTGACTTAGTGACTTAACTGAGATACCGTAAAAGTATTAAAGTGATATTACGCTAGATCGATAAAATTTAGTGTCACTTTAGAGTTTATTTTCATACATGAAGGATCTTTCGCAGCGTGTGTTAATGAAGATATGAAGTTAACGCAACAGCAATCTTCGATCCTCTGGATAATAAGGAAGGAGGATTAATAAGGAGGTTAGTATCTCCTCATTCGCTGTCCTCTCCATACGTCAGTTGTTACGAGTTGTTGCTGTTATTAGTTGATTTTTTTCAGGAGTGTACCGTGAAACAAACAATCTGTGACCAAAGGCCGTGCAGTCAACTCAAAAGGTAAGTCAAAGGCAAAGATGATACCTTTCGTGAGCGCGTTAAATTCCTTTATACATAATTTTATACTTTCTAGACGAATACGTACTAAAAGCTTTAATTTTCATAAAGTTTTTAAGCTAATGACTTCAAACATAAATGAACACAACAACATGTTATACATAATTTAATTCTTCTAAAGATGTAAAAAAAGTACAAAGTCGTTCTTTCTTGTTTCTCATTTTGAGTAAAAGCAGTCAAAAAAAATTACGATTATTACTATTTTGATAAGTTGCTCGACAATTTCACTTCTTTCTAATTGAATTCTTTGCATGTTAATTGCTCGCACGGGACTAAACACCGAATTTAAAGAACTAATGCTATTTTACCTAAAAATCTGACTTTTGAAAAGAGTGGGCATGAGTTTCTTTGCCAGTATTCTTCTGATAAGTCCCTGCGCATTTTGGAAACTGGAAGTTATGGATTGCCATAGGCGAGCAGTGAATTTTGGTGTTTTGGCCTAATTCACCTTGACAATAGAGTACATCGGGCGTCAGCTTGTGTCGATCTATGATTTTTATCTGTAGCTTCAATTTAACGTTCATAAATGTCACTTGGTGTCTTGATTGAGTAAATGATTTTGAATTTGAATTTGAATGTGTTGGTAACCTCGTTGAATGTGTTGGATTGAGTTAACAGCTAATTCGGATCATTCAATACTCAACACCAAATTTAGCAATACTAGTAATCTCAGTTTGCATCTTGTAGCCAAACGATATAGCGGTTGTCATACGGCAAACTTATATCTCTTCCAATACTAAACGTGTTCCGTTGCGCCCACGGCTTGTTTACCCTCAGTTGCAGAGGCCATTAGGTGTACGAACAAATTTATAATGTAAATACGATTACATGCCCGCGTCGCGCTGCGGCAGCTAATGCACTCGACGCTGTCTATGAATTGGAAACTGCAATAGAATTTCTTACAAAAGATAGAAATAAGCAATGAATTTACCTTACCTAAATATTTATTTTAATAGTATTCCTACTTTTATACTCGAGGCATGTAGAATTTAAATCCATTGTATGTTGGTTTATTTTAAAAACCTACGTTACACCTGCGAAAGGATTTTGTATGTTTTATTTATGGTTTTAGATTATTTTACCTGAAAACGTTGACTGCTATTTGAATTCAAAATTTTATTAAACGTTTTTAATTTATTTGTAGAGGCAATTTTAATATTAAGAAAGAACTTGCAAAAGATAAAGCATTTAACATTATAACATTTGCATACACGGAATTAAAATGCGAAAAATTAGTGAACAAACAATCGAACAGTCTCCAGAACAAGTATTTTATAAATATATCAGTTTTTAGAGATGATTTTCAATAATATTTTTTCAATGTGGCCAAAGGGTTAATAGAAACCTTTTAAAAACATGTCGCCGACTTCATTCCTCGTTCCGTAAATATCATCAACCGTTAGAATTGCTGATTTTTTCAATTTGAACGAAATCAAGATTAAAAGAGAATTTTTCAAGTTTCATTACTTTTAAAATAATGAAACCGTATTAAATTATTCAACCTATTTTTTGAAGTTTATTTTAAAAGAAAAAGTTACATACTTTTTTTATATATTATACGCTAGAACAGAAATATGATTTTGGCAAGATAAGCAAAGTAGAATTTAATTAATCATTGAAAAACAATCATATTTTTCTAGAACTCTTTACTTTTAAAAGCCTAAAAGGACATACAATTTGTCATAGTTTATAAAAATAAAATCAATATAACAGACAATTTAAAATACTGACCTATTTTAATATTTACAAGCTTTCAGTTTCAAAAGGCTTGCATGAATAGACTCTAAGCGGGCTAACAATGATACCCAACTGAATGCGGACAACAGAGTACCTACCTGGAGTATTATTTTATCTTTTTGTGAAAAACATACAGAAATGTTTGGGTTTCTCTCTTTCATTGTTTTTGTTAACGCATGCAGAAAATGTTTATGTTTTTGGGTACTGTAAGCTTTGATGGGGAAATATATAATTGGTTTATTGTTTCAGCAACATTTCATTAAATTATTAAGAAAACACTATGATATTTATAAAGTATATGATATTTATAAATATTTGTGACTCTTTCAAGTTTTATTTTATTTTAAGTATAAAGAATTAGTGTAGCAAAATATAATTTTAATGGCAAGTGAATAAAGACTTTGTTCTTAATTATTTTTTGCTTTTGAATTCATGTTGTAATTATTAAAGAGTAATTCCTTTTTGCATCTGCTTACCTTTAAACCGGCCTGTAATTATTCTGTAGAACGGTTGCCGTAAATAAAACGGGATGAGCGTGGCTTGTATAAATCATTCGGCGCGTCGCGGATCCAGCTTAATTCGCGGATAGAAGAACAAAGCCCACGGAAATAAATACATACCGCTACAATGTTGAAAATTAGGTGGTTCAGCACCGAAACAGTTATTTTCTATTTAAGGCTGTAAATTATAGAATTCTTGGATGGAAAATTTTAGTCACGGAAAGCTTTAAATTAAATTTGTCTAGTGTACGGATTATAATTATATACTGCAACGTATCTTAATTTCAGTAAATAACTATCTACTTAAGAGAATCCGGCAAAAAAAGGTAAAAAGTACCTATTACAAAATTTTGGTACATTATTACTAACGAAATCTTAAATCTGAAAATGAAGTGGAAGTTTTATTTGCTTAATAGACTATTGAGATTTAAATATGAAATTTATGGAAGTATAGCTAGGCAAATGGTTAAAATACTAGTATTATTCTTAGTATTAACAAATAACTTGCCAATTCTTGAAATTACAATCATCCTAATAATATAGAGTGCTTTAAATGTAGCATGCAACTAAAAGATAATAATAACTAGTTGTTACCTTTGCATGTCTATGTTTTTCTTTTTTTATGGAATTGGGGGCAAAACAAACAGATTTATCGCCTGATGGTAAGCGATTACCGTCGCCCATGGACCCCCGCAACACCAAAGGCGTCACAAGTGCGTTGCCGGCCTTTTAAGAAGGAGTAAGCTCTATTCTTGGTAGTTTGAAGTTCATTCCACAGTTTTTTATGTCTAAAATTTGTAGTATTTGAGATGTTAAGCGCACGTTTCGGAGCTGATTCAGCTAAACATAACATTAAAATCCTGTACGTATTATTATGTATGCACATTAAAATATGTAAGTGGTGGTAAACATTGTTCAGTGAATTTGCAAGAATCAAGGATTTTTTAGCAAAAAAAGGCTCAATCAGCACACTTTCTGAGCACCCCGTTTGATATTCTCCAATCGTAGGCATCGGCACAAAAGAAAATTGGTCAAGCGTTATATGTCCACTAGGCTGAACCGGCTCATTGTTCAATTGAAGTGGGGGTTTTATTCAAAGATATCTACAGTTGGCTACGCAGTAGGATTTCTTAGGAAGTACCCTTAGCCACACAAAAGTTCCAATTGTCAGTACTGATTGAATTAGACCCATATCTTTTGTTTGGCCAATACTGGTGGTGCTGGTAAGTATAATTTATTAATTGAAGATGGAGTGGTAAAATAATAAAGTAGAATTGATTTACTAGTCAGTACCTATTTGGAATTATTCAATTTTATACCACTCTACACACTTATCTAGTTACTAAAACAGCACTTGACGGAGATCCTGTCAAAGTGGTTTAAAATCTCTCAACATTATTATGATTGATTCTTTCACTTATGACTAAATTTACCTAAAATATAGACCATCTAATAATATTCACGTAACAAAATTTAAGTTCAGCCATATCCTAGTAGGCTTAAAGCCGATCCCAAGCTAATTGGGAAAAAATACTGTACAGAAAAAATATTTATGAATTATGTAAAAAATCTTTGCACACACATTATCAGAAGCACAAGACATAAATCATCAACACTATCAACGCATAGATTAAAATATTTTGAAAATTTTATAAACTATAATAAACCCAAAATACACAATCAGACGTAACTATACTGAAAATACTTAGTGTCCTCAAAATCATTCAGTTGGTAAAAACAACCTTGATAATAAAAAAAATCGCAAGTATCGACTTATTTTGCACAAGTTTATGCCCGAGGCTCCGCCCGCGTATATGTCGGGTATCGCGGCAAATAGTAGCCTATGTGTTATTCTAATGCATAATATAAGCTGTATTACTGTAAAGTTTCATCCAAATCCATTGAATAGTTCTTTACGTGGAAGTGTAACAAACATCCATCCATACAAACTTTCGCGTTTATAATATTAGTAGGATGAGACTGCTTATAGTATATACATACAGATTATGTGATTGGCACTTAAATTGAAACGTCAATACTTAAAGCATAGAAGTACCACCTAGAAATTCTCAGTTTCAAAAAAAATAATTGTTTACAATCATTTTTCATTTGTATAATTTAATTACAATAGATTATATTGAATAAAAATTTTGGATTTTGAAAAAAGCCCAAGAAGCCTTTGCGTACTTTAATTTTAGGCGGTTTCGGGCTTCTGCCATTATAATAACTGTAAGAGACACACTATTTTAATAAGTCACAGTTACAGGTAGTGCAATCTTTACATTAAAGAACAAATTTCCTCATTCAAGTATCAATACTGTATAGTCGAAGGAAGATGTGGTGCAAGTATATCCTGACAGGGGATTTCATTAGATGCAGCTTAACCAACAAGAACAAACATTGGGGACGGAATCTTGGATATTTTCTCACTCTAAGTTTTTTTCGTCATGTGCAATGAATTTTTATCACGCCCATAGCGAATTTTTTTTCCACTTACATATTAAATTGTTTGTCGTCATATTATATGTTATATTATATGTAAGCACGTAGTTTATAGCCACAAAAATTATAAAATGAAAACTTTTGACGAAAAATTTAAACGCATTAAATTTGGTTATTTCCTTAAATTCAAGTTAATTTTGTTATCTTTTACCGGTACCGATATTAGTTTAAGGACTTATTAAGGTTAAATAATTTTTTTTATTATTTCTTGCTTTTCAGCTTTTTCAGCGATTTTTTTTTGTTAAAAAGTTTTTATAGCGAAGTCAATTCAACAATAAATAAATATTGTTTTTTATGAATAGGCCAGGTGATGTTTAAATCTAAAATGTCCTGTATTCAGGGTTAGTGTTAGAGGCGACCTAGATCTAGGAAAATTTGTTGGTTGGGCACGCTGTTATTGCAGCGGATTGGCTCGAGAGGCATCACGGGAACCTCTCATACGGGCTGACACAAGTGATCACTGCGAAAGGATGCTTCGGAAAGCACCTGTGTCTGATCCGTAAGGAACTATCACATGAGTGCCACCACTGCGTTTAAATTTAATAAAAGCAGGTTTTAAATGATTTCATGTTGTTGTAAAAAAAATATGATAGTAAAAACATATCTTACCATTCAAGATTGATGATTTTTGAAGAATGAATGAAAGTACCATTCATTCTTAAAAAAAGACAATACCTCAAAATATGTATACACTCAGTCATACAGTTACATAAAAGTTTTATTTGATGAATTAATTAAAGTATAGCAACGAGTATGATTAAATATTGCAAAATTTTAAATATGTATATTAGTTATAAATGTAAAGAGTCAAAAATATTGTAGAAGACCATGTAAAGACAAGCCACATTCGCGTTATGCTACAGTATATTCTTTTTTACTACGGAAGTATCACGAAAGAAGAAAAAACTTTAATATTATCGCTCGGATAAAATTTTTAAGCTTCGGGTAAACAATAATCGGAAAACGTTTAGGTACTTTCATACATATCCGTTTTCCAAGAGACGTTACAAATCACACAAGTAACAATAGATTTGTGAAATATTAGAAACGAGAATCGATCTTTAATGGAAAACACTTTCGTCCCCTCTCGCACTCAAGTTATGTGTACGACTTTGAATAATGACGTGTGACCGTAGAACAATAACTTTAGGTGCAAAAGAGTAAAACCAATCTCACTAAAGCTCAGGACGGGGTCTAACAATGGAGTCAGATATGACAAACTGCTTGAATCACACGAACTTTGCTTCCTCTTGTCAGATAAAAGGGACGCAGTCTCACTTTCAAAGTCATATTCAAGATATATTATCCCTTTTTCGCAACAGCTTTAACACTTTATGCAATTAATGTTTAACACGTTTGAAGCCATTAGTGCGCTCTTAGTATTAGTAGTATTAGTATGTATATATTAAATTATCATATTAAGATACAAATTTAAAGGAGTTATGCATATACATAGCTATTTTGTTGTTATTACTTGTTATACTACAATAAAAGCCTTATAAAATCAGTATTTACAGCTATGAGAAAATAATATATTTTATTTCAGTTTCAACGGTATGCCTGTGTTTAGGAGCTAAGAGTCTGTCTGCCAAATTTAATCAAAATGCAGTGAACGGTAACCATTCTGTTATTTTAGAATCGCCAACAATTAAAGCAACTTATCCCATTACGTGATTTTTTTTAAATGCTTATTTAGCTGTTGAAACAATTTATTTTTGGTAAAAGATATAAAAAGTAACACTTTTTGACTATGAACCTCATTTTTATAACTTCGTCTCTAACTTAGTAATCATACAATTAGTATTTGTTAGCAAATATTCTGCAATATTTAAGAAATTCAATAAACGACTTATTACTTTTTCATCTTTCGTAGTGCAAAGAAGTAAATTCATTTATCGGATTGCCCTTAATGTTAGTACAAAGTAAGTTTTCTTTGTTCATATTTATTTCTCAGAACTTCGAGACGATCAGATCTTACTGCGTGAAAGGTTCAGTTTGTGGACTTAAATAAAGAAGTACACGACGTGATGGATGATATATGTACTGAGTTCAGATAATTGAGACAATTTAGACAGAAACACTTAGTTAACTGTTTTATAAGTTCATAAATTATTGGAGTTGTAGTTGGAGTTGAAAACTTATCATTCATGCAACTAGCGTAATACAATTACCAATACGTGCGAGATAAAGACTTCTTTCTAAAATATTTCTGATGGTTCATTTGTGGTGCAACAGTCAATTTCAGCCACGGTGACCATCGGCCAACTACGAAGGAGATATTATTATAGTGCACTAGCTGACCCGGCGAACTTCGTACCGTCATATTTATTTCCGTGAATATTTTCCAAATTACCGAAAGGTGGTAGGAGGGTAAAAATTTAGGACAAAATGTATTTTTTAATTCCACACCATAAAATATAAACTAAAAAAATTGTCCAAAAACCAAAAAGTTTTGGGGTGAACCACCAAACCACAAAACACTTAGAAGTGTAAAAATTAGTTATAAGCCTATTCACATACTTACTAAATATACATATAAAATTTCATCAAAATCGATCAAGCCGTTTTGGAGGAATATAAACACTAAAACTGTGACAAAAGAATTTTATATATTAGATAAATGTGTGCGCAAACATAAGTGTACACACTGTTTTCTGTGAGAAAAATGTTGGTTATTACGTTAATAAATATACTTTTCACTATTTTGATTATAAAATATGAGCTGGTTTACGCTTATCAATTAAGTATATAAAATAATTATCAATCAAGAGCCAAGAGACAACATATTATTATATACAAACCAAAAGTTTATGCAATCAATGAGAGTAGGCCATATTGTTGTAACTTATTATTCCTTATATTAGCTATAATAGGAAATTGAATTTTAGGTTTTTTTCAGGTTTTGGTAATAATATCACCAAGATCAATTCAGAACTCTATCTAGATAATAATATATTCTTAAATTTACAGAAAAACTGTATAACATGACGTAAATTTTACAAACGTAAATTTCTAATTCTCCTTGTATTACACTGAAGAACTTATTCTAATGTTAAAAAACAATCTAAATCACACGACACAGAACATCCTACCAATAAATGAATGTTAGTTTGTTTGTTACTCTTTTTATTAAATGCAAGCGAAGCCACCGGCGAAAGCTAGTAACGTTATACAAAGTACAATGGACATAGAATTTTTTAATTCATATGAGTTCAGAAAATTTTACTACTCAATGTCTGTACCAGCTATTCCAATTAAATATACAGTGAATTGTGTGTTTGTTTCGCAGAATAAGGGAATATTAGCTATAGCTGTCGGCAACCAGGCGCCCCTTCCCCGAAACAATGATTACTTGGGGAGGAAATAAAAGAAACGGAAGCAGAGCCTCTTCTCATATTGTCTTACCGAATTTGCTGATGTCATTTATTAGCCACTAACATAAAACATTTTTATGTGAAGTGATATGCGACGGTCGCATCGCAATAGTTGGAAGCTCTTTGTCGGAATAAGAACCAGCGATTTATAGTCGAACATAAAATTGTATTGCTAAAATGTTTATTGTGTTGTATTTTGTGCCTCTTATTAACGTACTTGATTATTGTGATTGATACCAAGCAAAATGGATATAGGTCACGTTAAGCAGTCGGTCCCAGTTGTTATCATAGGATAACAGTCGTGAAGCTTAGTTGGAGGCCTTCGGGCGGCTTAAAAACATCCAACGGTAATATTACGTAGCTACAACGTTGTCTTGCCAGTCCCCAACCCGCACTTGGCCAGCGTGGGGACGTATGGCCTTAACCCTCTCCTGAGAGGAGACCCGAGCCCAGCAGTGGGACATTATGGGTTGTTGATGATTGATTGATGGAAAATGGATATGGTGCAGAGTTCCAAAACGCAGAACATGGAGAATTCAATATCCTAAATGAAGTTGTTAATACAGTTTATGTGTATTGTGTAATACGAAATACTATTTTATTTGAAGATAAAACTTATTTTAAAAAATAAATTTTGTTACTTTTAAAAAAAAACTTAAAACCCTTTCATTTCATACCCATATTGAGTGGGTCGTTCAGAAATATGTACGCTGCACGTTTTGTTACGGCGACCATTTTGGATTAATAATAATACCGATTATATATAATTACATTATCATCAGAACTAAAGGTATATTTAAAATTTCAGCTCAATCGGAAAGCGGCAAGTGGATCAAATTTAGCTTGCAAGATTTGATTACAGACAAACTTCGGGACAAGTGAAACTAAATAAAAGCTTTACAAGCGTTGTAAGAAATAACTTAACATGTTTCCCGTTTTAAAAAAATCTTTATTTATATAGAATACTCTAAAATAACATAGGCTATCATACTCAATTAAGCTAATTAATGTGTCCATAATAACCAATGAGTTTATCAGATATTTTTGTCCAATTAGTTTTAGTAGACGTTTTGAATAGCAGCCAGGAAAACCCCTATAGGGTTTCAGAATTGCAATACTGAGAGGGCGACGTAGCGTGCGACAAGTGACAAGTCTCGCGACGTGTACAGATAAGCAACCACTAGTTTGAAAAACTGTGATTGTATGGTTTTGATCCTTTTAAGATAATATGTCTTGGAATCAATATTTATATATTTATACCAAAAGCGATATAAAGGAAGACATAGAGTCCCATTTCAGACTTTTAAAAATAACTTTACCCATTCTGTACTCCGTGACAGAAAGAAATATTGAAAGTATAATAAACTAAAATAAAATAAGTTTTTCAAACTGGAATTAGGGTTTTAAAAAGAGATAAAAAAATTCTTTTCACACTGCTAATTTAATATTTTATAACAAAAATATTTACACATAGTTACAGTGTATATAGTATTCATAAATAATACAATTCTACTTTCTTACATTTAATGATGTATAAATAAATTGATCAATAAAAATAAAATGAACAAATGCAAATTATAAAAATTAGGAAGGGTAGAGGCACTACTGTTATCTTACTATAATTAATATTCTTATTATCTTAACCTATAAACATTACATGTAACTCACCTTACTTCATAAACCCATCCAATATGAAATTATAAACCACATTATCATGTAGTTTATTAGGTGGAGCGGTTGCAATTGCATGTCTATAGCGAATTATGCATTACGTAAATACGTGTTACATGGTCATAAACGAAGCTTCATTAAATAAATTTGAATGTGTTACCTGTATGCGTTAATATTCTGTAAATAACATTATGTTTCTACTTTTGTTACAAATTATTCCGATTAAAAGCTGTATTTATTTAATTGTTGTCATCAAAACTTTTATTTCACTTTTAATATAAATGCATTTTCAAATTACTTAATTTGAAAATGCATTTATATTAAAAGTGAATTATATTAATAATTAAAATTAGAAAATATAACAGAGTAAAGTGCCAAAATGGTTTGTACTGCGATGACTAGACATTTTTACTTGTTCCGTCGTCGTTTGACGCCCCGCGACAGTGCGTTTTCATTATATGCAGCTTAGTGGCTGTGGGTAAATAAAGCAGCCCATATTGCCGACTCGGCTTATTCTCACGAATTCTATCCACCACGCGAGCTCACCGACTATAATCCGCTTTTTACGATTCCAGTTTCCGTACGTAGAATTTGAAATGAGAAAAATAACCTCAAATTCTTTTTGAGTTGCAGCTTTCGGGTTATGACTGAATTCTATATAGAGAATATTTTTCAAAAGAATGTGTTCAGTTTCAAAGTGATGTGTCTACTTTGACGAGATTATTAAATCAATCAACAAGTTGAAATATAGAATATTTTAACTATATGAAATATTTTTACACAATTTCTCTCTCTCTCTTTACAAGGGAATTGTCTTATTATAAATAGATTTTGCAGACGATACTCGCCGCGCCCGTCTACTCAATAAATAGTAAACGGAGAAATGAAAGATTCTGCATGAAGCTTTTCATAATATTATGAAAATATCATCATTATCAACAACCCATAACGTCCCACTGCTGGGCTCAGGTCTCCTCTCAGGAGAGGGTTAAGGCCATACGTCCCCACGCTGGCCAAGTGCGGGTTGGGGACTGGCAAGACAAGGTTGTGGCTACGTAATTTTACCGTCGGATGTTTTCAAGCCGCCCAAAGGTCTCCAACTAAGCTTCACGACTGTTATCCTATGATAACAACCGGGACCGACTGCTTAATGTGACCTCCGAATCTCGGAGACGCTCATGATAACATACCACTAGCGGTCACCCATCCAGGTACTGACCGCGCCGTCGTTGCTTACCCTCGGTGATTGTTTCTAAACACCAAGTGCAACTGGACTATGAGCGAATATTATGAAAATGCCTAACGTAAATAATGCTTAATGATTTGTAATGAATGATTCGAGTTATATGATTTCTTTTAATGAATTCCAAAGACATCAATAACATTATAATTCCGGTCTTGAGAAATAAATTTTCATTATTTAATGACGTATATATTAATCTTTCAAATATTTCACATTATGTTTAGAAATCGCCTGGTGATTCTATTATTATCTTTTCTCGGTGATTTTGATATTGCGTTTCGAGTATTGATTTTTGAGATCTACTGTTTTGATGGTATTATTTAATTGACCAGTTTATAACTTCCAGCAACATTAGTAGCTCCTAAACATAGTCCATATATTAAGTTTTACAGTAATCTACCTAATTGTTATAGAAAAATATAAATAAACTATAGAGAATCAGAAGAAAAATGAAGTAAGACTTTAGTATTGAAAAAGACCAAAATACTGGAACAACAACAATATGACGAATAATTTGATCACGTGAAAAAACACAAAATAATAGGATAATAATATAGCGAAGAGCGTTAAGGGACCTTGAGATCAGGCACCTCAGACATGTTTTATTTCCTACGGGACACGATGTTATGGTACTAGAGACGCACCTATCATGAACCTGAAATCCAAGACTGATTGTGATAAGGCCGATAGTTTGCCAATTATTTTATGCCCTTATAAAATAATTATTTCAGATGTGTTGGCAACAAATTTCTAAATTGAAATTGCTTGTTATAAATATATAAATAAAAAGCTTTGAAGAATATATTCTTCAAAGCTTTTTACTTATTAGAATTTCGATAAAATTTTGCTTATGAAGAATGAATACTAATGATGATCGGGTTTTTATGTCCACAAATATGTTATACCTTTTATTTTAATATACTTTTATTACTAAACTAGGACTAGCTAATTCAAGGAGGAATTTGATATTTGATATAAAGTGATATAATAAGCTATCAAGAACCATGAAGATATATTCCAATTTTAAACTTCTAAATTTAACATTCATAAAAATTGACAATTTCACTACCTAAGTTTGCTGCAAATTTTTCGTCGTGTCGGAATAAAACTCTGAAAGAAACCGTTTTCTGTTATATCCCGCAAACTCAATTCCATTCTTTCCCTTTTGCCAATGTCTATAAAACACGGTCTCTACTAGGCAACAAAGCTAGCAAATAATGTTGATCTCATATCGGACAGGAAGCGCTGATGGCGTATTTCATATAATATATGATACTATTGTTTTAGTTTCTTTGTTTGGGTGCAAAAGTTTTGATTTTGTTGAGCTGACTTCTTGTGAATGAATTCAAGAAACACCTACTGTAGGTGTAAGTAGCTATATTAATATGGACCCTAGTTAATATAACATACATTTGTATTGGAAAAAAGGCGATTTTTACTTGTTTATTTTCGTTGTACCCAAGTTTGCATCTAGACGCTAGAGCGCTATCTAAGAAGTAAATCGTATTGTCAGAAATGTCACGCAGCGATGTCAGTGTGATATAATATAACAACTTTAACTACTGTTGGTTGTAATATAAATTTATATCATCATTTTTTCCATTTTACTAATCGATTTTATTTTAGATCTAGATGTATCCTTTGTTTACAGTTCACAGATAATTATGAAATATAACTTATAATGGAACCAGAACTGCTAAACTTGGCAAATTCTATAAAAAATAGAATTTATTGTATACTAATAGACTTTTACTAATGAGTTTTTCCAAGTTAATCTATGATAAAGTACCTCAATAATCCCAAATAAGAATTTTCATTTGATTTCTTTGTTTTATAAAGAAGCACATTATTATTTTAAACTGGAAAATTATTTAGTTTAGGAGATAGGTATACTAAATACATTATGTACTGATATATTAACAGTAACGGTTTAATCTGATTTATGTGTAATAAGCTGAACCACGCAAACTAGTCTGCGTGTCCTATTGCCCGTAGCGTGATGTTATACCGCATGAACTAATTTGTTTACCATAAAAATTATATATTAGAGCGTATATAGGTTTTAGCGAGCAAGCCTTATTAGATAAACATATACTGTCGCGGATTTAATTAAAACTTTCAAAGGGTTACAATTCTTTCATAGATTGTTTTTGCAAAACTATACCATTTACGCAGTGCACGCAATGGAAGCTCTCGAAAGGAATAATTTTCACCGTTTTTGATCATTTTTATTAATACTCCGCTCCTTTTGGTTTGAATATATAGCTTATAGCCTTTCTCGATAACTGGGCTATTTAACACTAAAACAATTTTTCAATTCGTAGTTCATGAAATTAGCGCATTCAAACAAACAAACTCTTCAGGCCTATAATATTAGTTAAGATTTAGAATATACCTACAAAATTATTTATACTGGGGCTAAAGTTAAAAGATATAGTAAGGAATGTAGATATCAGACGCAAAACTAAGCCAACAGACATCCTAACTCATATTGACCAACTAAAATGGAGATGGACAGGGTACATGCTCCGTAGTAAACATGAAAAATGGAGCAAACAAGTTACGATTTAGTATCCAAGGGACGTATCAAGGAGCAGAGGTCGCAAAGTGTGAAGATTGTAAAATGATTTAAGCAATTGATAGGAAACAGTGGAACACGTTGGAGGGAGCCTATACCTTAAGGCACCGAACTTAGGGACTTATTATGATTAGCGTACTAGACATTAATTAAAAGAAAGAAAATTTTGTGAAATTTTGGAATAAAAGGCTTATTATTATAATTTAATTATTTACATGAGGATTGCTTGGAGTGTTATCAAAGTTTTGTCAATAACTAGCAGTCAGTGTGTGTATATTTTTCGGTTTTCATTTAATTTACTATATTGGATTGGAACTATTTTGGGAAATAGTTCCAGTCCTTGATCTTACTTCTCGGAAATGGTGGTTAAGGTACATGTTGTCTGTGCCGCTATTAAATAAACTTGTGAGACAGTTTATACATTTCTTTAAAACACACAATACAGTTTTCAGATATATGCAATGTTACGGTAAAAAAATTTTAGGACAAAGCCTAGCTTTAAATTACATCATTTTTTTTCTGCATAGCAAAACTGGTAACAATAAATGGAGCTACATATCAAAACTGGTAACAATATCTAAATTAGTGGCATTCTAAAATTGCAGTGAGTTTTCATAAAATTTATTGGTTCGCTGTTTATAAGAAAAAAACAGAAGCTTACATTTTTATTTATGTACGTAATAATTCTCAAAACCATATTTAACACCAATAAACGTAATAACAATGAACATAAAACTTGGTATAACAGAGTGAAAATAAAATCATCTGTGTAAAAGTATACAAGACAAAATAAGAACTCCTAAAAAAATTCCAATCACGTTCTTCACGTCTAGTTCTAATGAAATATATATATATGTAACGTACCTGTAGCGTTCTTGAAACTTTCAGCTCATCAATCAAACCGCACGTGTATTTTGTGAAGCGACGCCTTGTGTGGCTAGTTTGTAGTTATTAAAACTTACTACTTCGCTAAGTTTGTTGCTAACTAGCTATTTGAAGTATGAAATACATGAACATTAGTATAACCATCAGTTCAATTATATAGTTCGTCTTTATAAATTAGCATTAAAACGGACGTCGGCGTTGCGCTGAAGTTTATGTGGCTTCAAAAGCGCTCGTTTCACTTTTCTAAGGGTATCTTGAGAAAAGATTAACTTCCAATATTGAAAATTCGATAATCTCGATTTTTCAGCAAATGAAATCATTCACTAGGAAGCGTTGTGACTATAAAATACTATGCCCCTTTAATTTAATAATCTGTTTAAAAGTATTATGTGACAACATGTGTAAAATTAATTTAAAATAATATCGTTGTCATACCGTAGAACTTTACTTAAATAGATCCGTTACAGAACGGTCAAGATGAAATCGGTGATGTTAAAGAAAAAAAAATAGTGCAATTCTAATGAACCAGTATTGAATAGTATTTAGGGAAGTAAGTATAATTTTATAGTTTGTTTAAATTAACATGTCTAAGTAAAAAAAAAAAAACAATTTAAGACTAGAGATTTAAGTAGGTGTGTAAGATAATTTTGAACAGTGCTGAAGTACTACAATCTGTATATTTTCATTATTACTTAATCTGATATTGATGCGATTGCTATCTAAAATATCTAAGTTTTTTTCTAAAATTATGAATAATAAAAGTTACATTAATTGATATACGTAATAATACGAATAAAAATCTAAGATTTACTAAAATAGATAAAATTCTTTTAGATGTTGCTGTAACGGACCTGTTAGTATAGTGATGAAGGACCCTGACTGGTTCGTAGCTGTGTTGATTCCAAGGACAATATTATATCTATAAGCTGTCTTCCCCGAAAGAGATAGTGTACTTATCGTTCAGTAGTGTTTTAAGTTTAATCTTAAGCCCATAGGATAACAAATTCCTGTATTTGTCCTAAAGTTTCAACCTATTTATATTGTCCAAAGATAAGTCAATTGTCTGCCTATGTTTTACTTTAGACATGATTATATCGAACTCAACGTTTCAATTCTTCCTTCCTATGACGAATCGTCAAAACCTAATACTCGCCACCGGCGTATGTGTTTGATTCTCACTATGATCCCGGGTCCTTTAAGCGGGGTGTGAAAAAAACTTCTCACTAGGCCGCCATAGTGTGGGTCATCATACTGCATAGTCCAGGTTCGCATCGAGAAAGGGAACTACCACTCTTGGATTCTACTCATGCTTTACATTACTTCCGTTGGCAGCTAATAATAAATAAAAAACAAATTGTGAAACAATTAAAGAACCAATTTAAGTACAGGACCTTTGAAAAATTTAATAATAAACTTTTTGTTACAAATAATACTGTATCGAATCAAAGTTTCATCTGTACAATAATAGAACGGATATCGTTGCATTCCGATAAACTAGCAGGACAATAAGACGGGGAATCTGGGGAATTTGGGGGAATAAACACATTTATTTTGGGTCAGTCACATTGGGTAAGTGGTTTGTATAAATAGGCTAGATTACTTCTTTGCTAATATTCATTGTCTCTGTTTGTGCTTAATGACGTTTCTTGTTAATAAATTTTAAACTCTTCATATCTGGTGGACTTTGTTATCTAGTTATAAAAGAAATAATACTATTACAGCATAAGCTACCCATTCTATGATAATAATATCTTCTTCATGTTTATCACTATACAAATAATTTTTTTACCAATAATTTTTATTTGAAAGTCTTCATGATAATGTTAGTAAATCACTTACTTGTAAAATATTATTATGAAAACTACGCTGCTTTATTTCTGTTTGCAACATAAATATTACTGTATTGCTTAATGAAAATCACCCCAACGATACCCTTTAAGAATTAAATGCAGCATGGGCTTACTATCAGGTTCGCTTGACTAGTGGTTCGTGAAGCTATGTTTTGTATCGTGGCTTTCATCTTGCGCGCTGACTGTAACAAATGATCAGAGGAAGCTGACACAGTTCAATGTGACTTTTCATTTTTGTAATTTGTATTTATTTTGTGTGACATTTTGGTTTAGGAAAAAAATATAAAAGGAAATAAATACTTTATTTATATATTATAGTATATAATGTTTTATGAAATTTCACCTAAAATCTAAATCGTGAACTTTCTGAAAGAGAAAATAACAAAAGTCTTCACTTTCTGTCAGAGAGGATTCATTATCATTATTATATATTCTATAAGTTTTGAAAAGGTTAATTACCAATATGTTGAGGTGAATAGCTATTTCAGCATTCTTAGTATTTAATATCAAACCCTAGATTTCTTGGACTCGAGGCTGAAACTTTTATTTGTAGACAAGTGAACAGTAACAAAAACAATATATCTTTGTTTAAAATATCCCTATTGTCCTCTGCCTTCTCTGCCCCTTGTACGTAAACTGAAGAACACTAAACAATGAGTTTAAGATCAGAAAACACATTATCTTGAACCCGTATCTGAAAGGTTCTTTAAATTACTCCCTTATTGACTGTTGCAATTTGTGCTTCCTCAAACGCAGCTGAGACTTTTTTGGTAGGTATATATTTTTAATCAGTTTCTATTTTATTTTCCATTGTTTTTCTCTGGCGTGGAATAAAATTCAGTACGCTGAGCCCGTTCTGTTTTAAAGTAAAAACGTCACTAAACTTATTAGAAAATGATTTTTTTTCTAGAATAATTAACTAAAAAACCGCCAATTGTCACATTTGTATGTTGTAACTCTTTTTTTTTCTATCTGTTAAGTGTACAATAAAGATAAATAAATAAAATAAATAAATAAAAGTAAAACTTGGCATAGGTTGTGAAGGGGTAGGATATAATTTTAGTCATGATATTTTTATGTAAGTAACTAAATTAATGTAACAGGTTTTTCACCAGTTACAAAATGTAAATATAAGCATATTATTATGCTTATTTTAACATTTTGTAACTATATAGAAAGCTAACTATATATGAAAANGTGAAATAATATTTGGAAAACCGAAATATAACATAAAAGTTTCCTATTTCTCCCAAATGCCCTAATCTGAGATATTCTTGAAGATAAAGTTCATTTTGATACGTTACGGGTCTGGGGGTATTTTACGGACCATGCACCCCTCCACGATTCAATTTAGATCTTTGAAGCTTATAAAGCAAGACTATTCAAACAACATGGTTGGACACTTCCAAGTAGGATATCCGAATGGCATTAAATAATTTGATAGTTTGATTCGTTAGAGTATTGTAGTAGGCATGTCGTAGCTACCTTTTTTTACAGAATCTCTATCTGAAATCCAACCCAAAACTATTCTGGCATCAATTTGAAATTTCATTTCCACATTTGAAGTAGATATATATTTGTTCTGGTTTTCCTGTCTGTTAGTGTTTATTGCCTTTTACAATATGAGTGATGATAAAGATAAGGATCGTGTAAACAAAGAAAGGATCGGTAAGTTCTTCTACATAAATTCATAAAAATGACTGACATGATCCATTTTTCGACTGCCTCTGTGGCGTAGTGATAGCGAATGCGACTGCTGTGCAAGAGGTCTCGGGTTCGATTCCTGAGTCGGACCAAATGTTTGTATGATCTGCAAATATTTGTTTCGGAGTTTCGGTGTTTTCTATTTATAATATAGATAGATAGATAGAAAACTCTTTATTTGCACACTATAATTTTACAGTTAGAAGAGAGTACATAAAATGTTAGACAGAGTGTACAAAGGGCGGCCTTATTGCCAAAAGCAATCTATAATATGTACGTATTTACAAAAAAAAGTATATAAGTATTAATATCAGTTATCTAGTACCCATAGTACAAGCTCTGCTTAGTTTGGGACTAGATGGCGTTGTGTGTTAAAATGTCTGAACATATTTATTTTATTTATTATAAATTTCTTGTCCTTAAAGCAAAATCTGAAAACCATATTTAAGATTAAGATATGTAGACGAGTAACGTGATTCAAAACTACAATAATATAATGAAATTCTCGTATTACTGATAAAACAAATATTTTCTTTCATCTTAGCGCGATAAGTTTGTTACTATGCCAGCTTAGCGACAGCAACATTGAAACATATTGCCTTCCATACAGCTTCGGGGTACCATAAACAGTTACTTAGTTTTCTCTACGCGCAGTAAAAATAAAATGTTATCTTAGAAACACAATCATAATATGATTTATGTCAATGGGTGTACCTACTATACTTGCATATATATATATATATATATATATAAAATAGGTACTTATTCAAAACCTTTATGCAAAAAAGAATTATATTTGGCAACTGAAATAATAAGCTGGTGGGTATGCTCGTGTTTTAAAACCAGCTTTTAGCTTGTTAACTTTAAAAAACGATATATTATCTAAAATGCTAAATAAATGGAATGCGGAAGAATTTTCTAACGCTTGTATGTAAATATCGTTGTTTGTTTTTTAATTATTACTTCCTGGTATTATAATTTAGTTAAATTATTCAAAAAGTTTAATATACATATGTTGTAACAACTTGGTTAAAATGTAAATTAAGATTTGAATTTGAGTTCGTTTATCTCCTTCACGTTCCTGATAAGTAATCGATCATCACACCATTTCGAGAGGACATTGGCTGACAAAGGGTTCTCTTAATACGGTGAGTTACTACCTGTCAAAGAGTACCTTACTCTATAATCCTACCTAAGGCGAAAACCAGCAACAAGGTTGTTCAAAATGTTAATTCATTTCGGAAAAAGCTCACCGACTGAGCTTTAAAAGAATTACATTAACCACCCGAATACACTATAATAATAAAATATTAACATAAATCTAAACAAGATCTTATATCAACTCAGGCCAAAACTAGTAAACAAAGAAAGAAATATTTTACGAAATATTGTGTAAGTATCTCGAGAAAATTATGCTAAGAGTACCTACGTCAAATCCCTTGTGTACACACAGCGTCTTCCTTACTTTACCACTTTTAGAACAAAGGTCTGAGGTCTCAATATCATGTTATTTTCCTATATTAAGAGTATAATACCTATTATTTTTGCCTAACTAAATAATTTGACAAATATATTAAGGCTTAACGCTCAGTGACTGCAATTAAAATTATTGAAAAAAAAAACAAAGAAAATTGTGGCAGAAATGGCAGTAGTATACGAGTATACTTTATTCATGGCATGTTTATACCCTCTCTTTCAGGATCTAAATAACGATTTCATAGGTGGGTGTTCATGTCAACCGGGACAAACGGCTTAACGGGCTCGGGCGGGAAACACCGTCATATGCCATACTCCGGTCTGCTGTTAAGAATTTCTTGTAAAAAAATCAACAGCAGTCCGACCCGGTAATCAAAAACCTGGACCTTTTTTTGGTAGTAGCTTGTGCTAAACGCTGGACCAACGAGGCAGATATTTCAAAATTACATATCGAATTATTTTAAATATAACTTATATATATAAATATTTATTAAATAAATCACTTGTTTGTGTTATTACACAAACTCAAAAAAATGTTTTTTAAAACAATCTTTTGTTACTTGCTAATAAAAAATAAGTTGAAGCCTTTTATTTGATAACCATATTGTTCTGAAATATGTAAGCCACCATTTTATTCCGGCGGCCATTCTGGATTAATAATAATAACAAATATAAAATTGCATTGTCACCAGAACTAAAGTAACATTTCTAATTTCAGTTCAATCGTAAATCGGAAGTGGATCAAATTTAACTAGCAAGATTTAATTACAGACAATCATGGAGACAGGTGAAACCAAATAAAAGCTTGTAATACAGAAGACAAGGGTTTTAAGGTAGTAGAGCCAAGCTGATTTCAGCTCGAACGGGTCGGCTCAGGCGGGGCAGTACTACCATCACACAGAAGATCAACCTAGTGAGTGCAAGACTGGAATCCCAATGATTTTTTACATAAGCATAACTTGGCTGCAAGGTATGGGCTGCGATGCTGCATTGTTACTTAGTCTACATTCTTAACCAGTATGGTGTCCATCACTTTTTTCTCCTAGCCGCGTTTTACTGTTCCGAGTATTGTGTGTTCAAAGCCCATAACAAACAAATCCAAAAAATATTTTTTGTCCGTTATCCAGAACGAGTTCTTGTGTGAAAGTAGTCTTTAAAAATATATACATGTATATTTGTAACGTATGATAGCATTTACGTAAAAAAATCATCTAGGCACTAGAACTATAGTTGTTTTAGCTTCTACATATAAAGAACTAGGCACATTCCATTATCAGTCAATATCTAGACGATATATGTTTCTTTATCTGTCAGTTTACATGAAGTAAATCGGTAGATACCACCCTAAGCGCTCAGGCGGCCACGTTGTAGTCCATTCTATTATCCTAACTGCTCAATATTACGTTTACCCAAAAATGTTTATAGCACATAGAACCGTTTCCAACCCGACCTAATCAAGCGGTGCTGCTCTACTCTGTAACTTTTTCTATACACGCCAACTTACATGGGATAATGTGTTTGGCGAGGGTAGATAACATTATATACTGCTCATTTAAGGATGCTGTTGTAATTACGCGTTAAGAACGCGAATTCATTTGGACAGACGGGTGTTAAGAAAAATAATGGTGTGTACTCGAATTTTATTCTGGAATGATTTTCTATCAAAAATATGTTTCTATTTCAAAATTATATTATAGACAATAGAAAATACTACTAAAGTAATGAAATTTTCAGTTTCATATATTTCATTTTGTTAAGTTTCATAAACATTTCATTATCTAACCTTAAATGTTTCCATACCATTGCAACAATTTTTTGGGGATTGTAATTGCCTATCAATTCTATTTTCACAGTAGACTAACAGCATCTTCAACTTAATTTACTAAAACTGATGTAAAACTTGTCATTGTAGTAATTTACTGATTTCAAACACGATTGTAGTATCGTTGCCAGAGGTGTGCAACTTTAGTACTGATGAACACAAAGGACAAAACTGACACCATAAGTTTTCACTAGCTCCTATCAGTTTATTATATACTATAGCAATTACCTCATAGCTTCATATAACGTATATTAGGGTAATATATCTCAGTTCGTGCACTTGCTAGACAATTTATTTACACCCCCTCACTTCGAACGAACTACATGACAAAGACATTTTAAAGTAGTAAATCTCATTCAATTTATGTGTAGCACATTATTAAGAAAATATGACACAATATAATTTATAAAAAAAAGATATATATATATATATATATATATATATATATATATATATATATATATATATATCACTAAAGGCAACTGGGCTATGAACGCTTCAATCATTTTAATGTACTCATACTGCTGTTATATTCCGTCACCAATCCTATTTGTCGTGTGGATGTCCTAAGCATAATATTAAAAAGGTATAAGAGAGAGAGTATATATATAGTTTATATATATCACTATATATATATATATATAGTGATAAAAAGAATCACCACGGGTCGGTAACGACTATGTGGTCAGTATCTGGATGGAAGACCGCTAATGGCATGATACCATAAGCGTCTCCGTGATTCAGAACTCACTTTGAGGAAGTCGGTCACGGTTGTTATCAAAGGATAACAGTTGTGAAGCTTAGTTGGAGGCCTTCGATCGGCTCAAAAACATCTAATGGCAAGATTTCGTAGCTATAACTTGTCTTGACAGTCCCCAACCTGCATACGGCGAGTGTGGGTACGTATGACCTAAACAATCTCCTATTATGGGTTGTTGAATTGAAGAGTACATTAAAACAACTTATTTGTTTTTTGTATTTTCTATTATTTTACATAACTTATTTTAAACTTTACCCTAATAATTCTAAACGTTCTAATAACAATTTACTTTCACTGACGTGTCCGAAAAGAAAGAATCTGTAAAATGTATGTATCCGTAAAATATACATATTGAACAAATAAAATTATGATAGTAGTATAATATTAGAAGATATCATATCAACATACTCATAACGGTGAAAATTAATCTTCAAAAGCGTGCGCACTGTTCAAAAATCACCCAGAAACCCTCGTAAATATATTTTAACAAACTCACAGCAACGTAGACCGCCGACATTCAAGCGGTATAACGCTTTTACATCATATTACTCCCACATTCAACGAGATTGATGTGTGAAAAAAGCTCTTGAAATTGGTAAAAAGGGAAAGCTAAGTGTTAGGGGTTAGAGTGATCGAAAAATGAAGGTTTAGCTACAATTTTGTCACACGTTTCACTGAACAAATGTTCCCTCAAGATTCGGCTTAACGTATGTATGTGCGGCACGTTTTATTAGTGGTTGAATTCAAGGCTTTCGTACTGGTATATCGAGTGTTATATCCGCACTAAGTTGTAAACGGTTAATGCTTTATATACCTGGCTTCAAGTTTTGTTATTTTACTATAATAATGTTCCAGTTTTTAATAGACTTTTGTTGGTTTGGAAAGAATGTAACGGAAACTTTGAATGTAACTTTCTAATTCACTCTTAAAGGATGACGAGGATTTATGACTCTTTCCATATTTGAAAATACGGTAGTACTTCGTAATACGCACTAAGACGTGTAGTGAAATATATGTGAATTACCTACTTTGTGCCTTTTTGGTTTTAATAAAAAATAGTCATCATTAATAACTAAAATATCATAAATAAATTGCAATTTAAGAACGAAAGAATAATATTTATTTGTACCTGTCCGCACTAAAAAGTAGAAAAAATGTAAAACGAACCGTAAAGATCAGTGGAGTGGCTTTCAAGATATTTTTACTTACTATAATAACTTTACTTTTATCAGTTTCTGTCAGGTTAATATTTGAAACAATGGATATCTAACATCCCTATAGATTTTTGAACTTAACAAATATTTTCCACGTTCAGTTTGTATAGTTACAAAAAACATGTTTTTTTTTAATAGTTAAACTATAGTTAAATAGGATAATTACAAAACCATTTCTACAAAAATACTGTTCACACTGAATCATAGACTTTTGTTAACTGTAGTATTCAAAGTAATTCAAGCAAATTATTAACTTTAAGTATTCTTATACATTTACTTACATTGACGATGAAAATATCTGCCTTATTATTTTTATTATAACTAGCTTTTTCCTGCAGTTACATCCGCTTGTATTTATTGTATTACGTAAAGTTACCTATGTCCTTTTCCAAGAATTAAAGTATCTTCATTTTATTACAATCGATTTAATCGTGAAAACGCAACAAACTTTGCATTTACAATATTAATTATGGTGGATTGATTAATAAAAGGTTTAAAAAATAAGATAAAACAGGAAAAAAAAATTTAAGTTAAAATACAATGGCCAATTTTCCCAAGATTTTAGAGGTCTATAAGCTTTGATAACCAATTTATTTTTATGAAGTGGGTTATACATTGCTTTCAGCAAATGAGTTTTTATCACAAATATACAGCTTCAATCACTTTAATCAAACATTTTTGGAGCAAGTAAAAGCTATCAGGCATTTTTTCTTTGTAATTTGTATCCCCGATTGTCGGCACTTGATGGAATTAGTTGCAAACTCGCTTGTACCTATTTCACTATTTTTACTCAAAAAATTATAAGTACAAGTGAGTTTGATTAAGGAGTAAACTTTACTCCTTAATCAACTCACTATTTTATTTAGTTTACTCCTTTAAATAATAACACTATACAAGTACACAATAATAAAAGTGGAATTTGATTTTAGAATACATTTTTGCCTTTATTCCTTTTCATATTTATTGATACTAACGACGGAAATGTTATATATAAAATAATATCGTGTATAATACTAAATACTTTTTTATAAACTAAGGTTTAAACTATGTTTATCTACATGAAATGTATCAACACATGATGTAGACGCTATAAAAGGTTCAAATGTGGCAATTACACCTATTGAAGCAATCATAGGAGAGCATCGCACGACAGATGGTTCCCAAAAAGATGTGGTAACAGACATTTTCTTAACTTTAACTTTTTACGTATATTAAGGTTTGTTAGTTGGGATTAAATTGTTGGTTTTAGCACTTTTATATTAACAACTTCAACTTTAAACACGTACGTACACTATAAGTATCATAGGCATGTTTTATAAGTAAAACGATTAAAATTATCAATGTCTCTATGGTTCTTCTTTTTAGCCGATAGACGTTCACTGTTGGACATAGGCCTCCCTCATGTTCTGGCAAAACAAGCGGCTTCATGTTGCTCTCGCCAAGATCTTCGATTATTACCGGATAAAATAAATGAACCTCAAAAAAATTTAAAACATCACAACCTAAAAAGTAAATTTGATAAGTCTAACAACTGTTGTTTCTCAGTAGTACAAGAAAATAATTACCTTGAGGTTTAGATTCAATAAGCTATTATTTTAAAGTAGTGATATTGTTTTTTTACACAATTATTTAAGATTAAGATATTAATAGAGATATATAACATATGTCCTAAATATAAAAATCTAAAATTAGACACACATGACTCTGTCTGACCCAAAAATTTCATTTTTATTAATGTATATGCATATTAGTATTTAGAGTTAAAATAGCTAAATAAAGACGTACCTAGATCCAGATTGAATATATTAATGTAAATTCGATACTCAATAGTGTAAGAATAATTTAAGATAAATATGGATTCAATTAAGGATTACTTAAAATCATCTACCAAGTTTTACCCAGTGACAGCCGGAATGGCCTGTACGTGCAGTTTCATTATTACCTCCCCTGGACCAATGGGGTTATTGAATAGGACGATAAGGTGCCACAGTAATTTCCTGCCATTTACTATCATTACTCTTCCCCATGATCACAGTTGACTAATCTCATAGGGTGTCTCGACCGCAAAAAGCGCAGGCCCGCAATATTTTCAAAGAATTTCGGATAAACTGTTTCCGGCTGGCACTATTATTGAAAAGTCAGTGGTTATTATAATCAGATAGATATTGGTATACTTATAAAAATTAGGGGCTAAGAGCTGTCTTTGAGTCTGCTTCTTAAATTCTATGTGTATTTACAATACTTTTTTCGCTAACTTATCGAGTATTAGTGTATTTTGAACTAAAAGTACTTCTTACCTTAAAAAAATATTTTTCTGTATTCATTTCTTTTCTTTATTGATAAAAATGTTAGAATAGAATTCAATGATACGGAATGAAGTGGAAAGAAAAATGGAATAAAATATATTATTCCTAAATTTTTAACAAAATGATCAACTACATTAAGTTATACGTCTATAACTTATCATCTTATCATATCATAGGGAGGACGGATGAGCCCCCTCAGCCAAGTTGCAAGAGTTTCGCATCGATTCTCTTTCTACAATCACTACTTACATTATTGGATAAAAGATTTTTTCAGATAATTATTTTATTATATAATCAGATTAATTATCAGTGGGCAAATATTGACTATACATTAAAAATATCACAAAAGTAATCCTAGTCAACGAATTATATAGCTATACAATTAAAAATGGTCTTTTGAAAGTAAATAAATACTTTTACTGACTCCAAATTAATCTCGATCTTTAATTAAATCCACGTTATTATCTAAAAGTATAACCATAAATTTAATGAAAGAGAGAATTAAAAACTATACCGCAATAGATACTAAATTAATCCGTAAACTCGTCCAATAAGTTATAAACTACTTAAGAAATTACTACACCAATATAAATAAATTCTAAAAATTCTACATCATTCGAATTTATAACTGTATGCTTGTAACAAGAGTAGAGAATCACATAATATTAGAACAATATATCAAACTAATTTGTCGCCCAGAAGAGAACCAGGCACTAACAAAGAGGGAAGTGGTCGAGACTATGCAAGATCGATTAATGGCCTCTAATTACGCAATTTCTGGTGATCTCTAATTGTGGTACGGACCAGTATATTCCGCGTGACAGTAGGTTATTTCCCTCGAGGGCGGTAAAGATAGCGGGCCACATGATAGTAAAAAATTTACTGGAAATGCTGTTTTTTGAAAACATCTTTAAATTTTTTTGACAGAAAGTATTAAGTCAATAGATTTGTGTATGTACAAAATCTAAATAAACCGGAGATTTTGCAAGTGGAAAGAAATAATGAAATAACGTTTGTTGTACAATATTGACTTTGGATAAACCTAAAATTAAACTAATAATAATAAATAATAATAATATTTATTTCGCAAGGAAACTGTAGTAGATATATACACATAATAGATAATACAGAATTAAGTTCAGTCAGTACATACAATCAGTGGTCAGAGCGCTATCTCCTAGGTAGGTTTTGAAAAAAGCTGTATTAAGGAATAACAGTCCCAAACCCCATGCGGTGGTATATATTAGGGTAAGGTAACGACTTAGCACGCATGATCTTATATTGATATAACCTTGATGCCTGCAAAGGAAAGGCCAGGTGAGATGATCATGCCTGCTAGTTCGCGAACCAAAATCTAGTAATTGTTTAGTAATTGTTTTAAATAAAAATTTAGACATAGACCTCTCCAATTTCACGCCACTTAAAGAGAGGCCTATGTCCAGCAGTGGACTGCGATAGGCTGATGATGATGATAATGATAAAAATTTTGACGTTAGCGTCTTTAAATGGTTTTACCATGTTAGCTTGCAACTATCACACGGTATCATGATAAGGATACGAATTGGCAGTCTTAATTTAGAACCTACTTCGCCCTCTACAATAAAGCTACAATTTTGCTGAATAAGTAAAAAAGATAACAATTACTGAAAGTTATTAATCAACAGACGTTATCTTATATAACACTATCAACCACTTCTATAGATTATACATCTGTGAGAGCAGCAGTCACGCCGCGCCGATGGTACTGTGAGCTAAAATTATTCACTGAGTCGTCGAGCATTGTTCTCTCATACTTTATTTGTCCCCGCCAACAGTCTACCACATTTTAATGGCCTTTTTGTGCTGTTGCGTGTCGCTTACAAGACTAATCCCTCCACTTCAGTAATTTGTGATCAGAAATAAAGGTTCATCAAAGAAAGTCTCGAGTGTAAAGCAAAACAAATTGAGGAGATTGTTTCAGTTTTATTTTTGTTTGTTGCTTGGCCATTTTAATTTTATTGTTGATTTTTATAACAAGTCTAGATTTTTATACTAATGAATTCAATTATATTTTTTAAGAGAAAACTTTTCTAGTCACGTAACCTGATCGAAAATTCGTCAGACGGAGGGAGAGTAGCCATAAATTGTCAAGTTTGTTTACGATAGCGCAATGAATGAATATTGTAATTTACCATACAAATGGTATTACTTTTATATTGATAAATAAAGCAATTCGTGCAAAATTATTCCCGAACCATTCCAAAATATCACAAATGCACAAGGTTAATATTCAAGTTTTCACTTCTGCCGGCACCCCTGGAATGCAATCCATTTTTTTATTTATTAGGTTTTCCAACATTTGTTTACACCAAAACTATTAAAACTAACACAAAATGTATTCAAAAAGATCACAACAATGTAACAAACACTTATAGGTAAACACATCATGCTAATTTCTAGTTAACTGTCTTATATTTATTAATTTATATATGTATATATATATATATAAAGGTTATATCTTTTACATTTAGAATTAATTATACTTTTTTGTATTCATGTAATATTGAATGTAGTCGAAAGCAAAGCCCTCTCGGCAATTTATGTTCTCACGTCTTGTATTTAAACAGTTAAAAAATAAATTCAGACTCTTGCTCTAAACAAAATTGTGAGTCAAACATGAAAATAAAATAAACCAATGTATTCTCTATAGATAATTTAAAATCAGACGGGACCAGTGTTTTTAATACGTGTTATCATTATTACAAAAATGTAATCGACAAATTGAATCTTCACTTTACAACATGGTTCCTATGAATGATTGCGGATTACAACTCTCAATAATAATTTTAACCGGTGCAACCAATATTAAGGCTCCAAAAGAACTTTTTTTCATAATTTTAGATACTTATTCGTTTGATAAGTAGTCTAAAAAGAAAATAAATTTATATATATTATATTTTTAAAATCTCTCTGATATTTTGTTTGACATCATATAATTTAATATTATCAGTTTTGGATACAAATTTTGAACCTAAATGTTAAAGGGTATAATGGAACACAACAGACAAGCTTTAAGCGTCTTCTTTGTAAAATTAAATTTAATAGTCATTTAACTAATTTTAATAGACTTTTAAACTTGTTTTCAATCAATTTCATCAAAGGGGATAATTTTCTATTCAATTTTATTCATTAACACATTTTTTGTATGTTGCAGTGTACGTTTTACATGAGTACAAACTTTTAAGTATAAATAATATTCATGAAAGATGTTTCAAATAATTACCTAAATTAATTTTAGTAATTGAAAATATTTTAATTATTACTAAATTACTCAGTACGTGCATTTTGATGTACACATTTTAGTAACTAAAATATTATATTTATGTGTAATGCACACTAAAATTTGTATGAAGAATGTAATAACCATAAGGTTATAAAAACTGTTAGATTATAATCTACATAGCGAGATTATAAACTGTCGAAAGATTGTCAACATGCTGCTTACAATGTAACGTAATATTTTTAGTTAGATTATAAGGTATCGGAGTAAAACTGTTAAATCAAAATCTATTGCGCGTCCATTATCAACTGTCTCGAATTGATCAGTCTTACAGTATGCCGTTCTAGGGCCATAGAGCTAGGTTAGGTTAGAACTTCTTTGAGTAATCAAACATTCATTTTACTGCCACAATAATTTTAGGTTACTAATTCTAAAGCTGTAAGGTATTTTCAAAATGAAATTAATTTACAATCACAAAAATACTTTAAATTCAGCAATAAACGAATTAACAAACAAATATAGTGGCACGGGACTATGCTATTCAACCAATCAAAGCACGAGATGCGATCCGTCGCATGCCATATTACAATTTCACGGGTTCACTTCTAAATTGTAATCTAAAAATAATACGTTCAATTGTAAGTAGTAAAAGAAGACTGTAAAACAACAGTTCACAATCTTTCGACAGCTTACAATCTCACAAGATATGTTACAATATATTTAAACAATGTGGTGGTATCGTATGTATAAGACAAATACAAAAAAAATAGGATAAAAAAGTGTAGATAGGGCGGAATTTTGTTTTCTGAAATTGATACAAATTGTGAACATTTTAATTTTGTGAGTCCGCTTATTTAGTTCTTAAAATTATTTATTGCAATCGTGGAATGATTTCAGGATTACAAAATATTGAAGTTAAGCCATGTAAATACAGGAAATGAAACATTCTATTTTCACTAACTACATTATATACATAATATATATTTTTAAAAGTACTAGGTTTTTGCAAAGAAAAACTTCGAAGGACCTAAAAATACTTAGTTGCCATAATCGTGAAAACTAACCACATATGCCCACGAAACTAGGATACTTTTATCGCTAGACGCGTAAATTCCGGGATCAGCTAGGATTGCAATAAATAGTTGAAATCCTGAACTTCGAAAACTGACATCGACAGGGCCGATAGGATTCGGACATTGCTCCTTCCTTACGACTCGCGTACCTAACTCTTGTGATAGTACCGGCTAGCTTACACAATCTTATGAGCTTTGTTAATTTGAAACAATACTTTTAAATGCAATGGTAACATGTGCAGAGGGCGAAATGGTCCTCTATAAAAAAGGGACGGACAGCACTAAAAAATGACTTGATTCATAGGGCGATAAATTAGTTAGAACAAAACATTATTGACTCTTTATACGAATTTTGTCATGTGAAATTTCTCACATCTGGATGCCATAAAGTCTATGTCTTAAGTGAACGTAGTAAAAAAGGGTGATTACCTGAATCATCGACGGTTTCGAGAAGAGAGACGAGGGTTAGGAAAGTACACTTGGTGTAGAACCTCGGAGGAGATCGGACCTCGAGAGGAAGGCGCGTCTTGAATCGGTGTGACGAACGGTTAACTTGTGTAAGTTAAAAGTATTATATTGAAGAAAGTCAGGTTAGTCACTGCCTTCCATAATAACTTGTAGGGTAAAGAGTATTAATAAGTAAATGTCTATTGGTCTGAGTAACTAGACGTAACCTTATAGTTTTATTTGGTAAGCATTGCCATTGGTTTTATTCATACCTTTGATTGGTGATGTATGAGTAGGCTTCTTTATAAGGCCTGCAGTGAGGTGAAGCGAGGTATGGCCGAGTGGAGCTCGGCGACTGATCATCTCTTAGTTCTGCTACACGATTATACCTCGGGGATCTGTCAATGTGGTGCTTTATACTGAGGTTGGCGTGTTTTGGTTGTGGGATGTGTACTCACGAGCTGGGAGTTTTAAAGGTTGGCTATTCGGCCTTCTGTAGGCTGGATAGGTGCTATTGTAGTATGTGTCACCGGGAGAATTTGGATTCGATCTCCAAACCGGGTAGGCATTACCGCACTCTGCCAAAGATATCTCTATATCGGGTACCGGATAGCATATGGTAATGCACCTGGATGTAACCGCAACTGATATAGCATTTGTTTAGCCGTTTAGAGCGTCTATAGTAAAAGATCGTTAATTCACCTTAATCTTGGATACACAAAGGAAGATAGCGTGATCAGAACAAACCAATTGCAATGTGTTTAATGTGTTTAATTATCAATGATTCTTCCATTTGATCCGCGTGAGGCTTTTATGCCAGTGGAGGAATCAGGAGTCTGGCGACGGATTCCACAGGGTAGCACGGAGGAGGGGTGCTATCCCAACCCTCTCGTGAGAGTTGCTGATGGTGTTAACGAAATCACCTTGTTAGATAACCGATCATTTACGCTACTCAGGCTAGGACTCGATGAGGCACCATCACACTCTTACTTAACAGAATCGAAAGAAAGTTTTACTCCAATATAAATTTTGATTCTGTCAGTTGGTATTTCTTTTTTTATGGCAAAGGTGGCAAAGGAGTAGACGTACCGCCTGATGGTAAGTGATTACCACCGCCGATGGACGGATGGACTTGCAACGCCAGAGGCGTCGCAAGTACATTGCCGGCCTTTAAAGCTCTTTTCTTGAAGGTTTGAAGGTCGCATTGGTCCGGGAATACCGCACGCGACAAAGAAAGTAAAGAAAATTTCTAAAGTTATGTAGTTATCTACATTAAACAGGTTATCCTAAAACATTTTACATAGTATTTTGACCCTTAATTGTGTCATACACAGGATTCTGAATACTTGGCACATATTAAGAAACACATTTCAGGATAAATATCAAGAATGTTACTAATTTTATTACTACGATGAAGGTATATAATAATATCAAACGTATATGATAATACGACAAACTTTTAAGTTGAAATTGACCAGTCGCAAAGATAAGTAGGTATTGAACATATTTATTAAGGTAAGAAATTATTTTGTTTCATACCAAAAACTGGTTTTACAATCCTTTTTTTAATTGTACCTTTAAATACATACAATATTAACTGAACCGTATTACCCGTAAACCGTATTACAATATCTTTGTACCCGTGTTACCCGCGGTGCAAAGAAATTGTGTGAATTGTATCTTTATAAATTGTAGCCTATGTGTTATTCTGATATATAAGCTATATTATTGTGAAGTTTCATTAAAATCAATTCAGTAGCAGCAGCAGTTTTTATATGAAAGAGTAACAAACATCCATCCATACTTACAAACTTACACGTTTATAATAATAGTGGGATAAATCAACCCAGTCGGCTGAATCTAAAATAACAGCATTCGTGCTGTCGTGTTTCGTTAGAGAGTGCAAGACTAAAGGCCCAATGCTGCAGAAGCTGCATTGTTGCAATGAATATCGTGATCACTCTTGGATTCTGCTTGTGCTTTCCATCAGGCAGAGTAAAGTCACTTTGCCGGGCCTATATTTAAAACACCACGGTGCAAAAAACTCTAACCTAATCGCCAAACAACTATGAGATATCTAAGAGTAATTGTAAAGCTGTGTTGGTACACAGGTCAATGCTACTTGTAACAATCAATCAAGACAATTCAATTGAAGCCGAGTCCAATGCACTTGGGACAGCACAGTTCAGGTTGATATATAGCGCTCTGCTGCAAGACTTGCAATAATTTAACTGTTAGTAAATTGAGAGCGTTCTAGTGAATGAAATATGTTAGTTGATTCTCTGGAAATAAAAACGAATATATTTAAAAAGTAAGGTTTAATATACAAAAGTAAAGTAGAGTGCAGAGTTTTAAATTTGTCTTAAATTTCAATTAAATTTTTTAAGGTAGATCCAAGTATTTTGTATAATCATTACACCAGCGACGAGCCCTCATATAAGAGGCTATCTCACTGAGAGGGATAAACAGGAATATGTGCTAGTAATGTGTGACCCACGTTGAGTTCGTACCAAGTGTTGTACTGTATATAGATGGAACATAGAAGGTATTTATTACATGTACAACATTAAATATTATATGTACAACATTCAGTGGAGGGAATTGATTATAGGATTGACGATATCTTAATATATTATTTTATGTAGTTAAACCTTAAATGCTTAACATAAAAGGGATATTGGAAATGCCATGAATATCTCACATTACAGTAGTTTAATATAGTACTTAAAACCTTTGTATAAAGTCGATACATGAGATTATCAGTAAAATAACAATGATCTAAACACCATAAATATATTATAAAACCTTTGCTACAAATCTTATTTTTGGATTGATGCGAATTCTCTAAGAACAAATTTTTTTCCAACAAGCACAATTAATAAGTAAATCTCATTATATGTTAAATCTATGAGCTCTCGTTAATATTACAATTAAATATATATGTGTTATAGGAAAAACAATTAAAATTAGTTACTTTGTAGCTTGGCACCAGTAAGCATACTTTGTTTAAGCTGGATGGAGACTCTGTCTAAGTTAGGATGCTACTCCATGTTTATCAACAGTTCAATGTAATCACAGATAACTAAAACAGTTGCTGAACTCAAAACACTATTTAACACACTTTATCTATGTAACGTTTTGGTAGCTACATTGTTCTTCTATTTCACATACACTGTATTAAGCAACCTCAAAACAGCAGTTCTATTACTTAAAAATGTTATAGAAATGGGTATAGGATTTGGGTACGACCGCTAATGTTAATATAATGATTTGAATATATTTTTAAGGCTGCAATTTATTTAAGCTGTATAATACGATTGATGTAAACTATGAATAAAAAGGATGTATTCAAATCAATGCGACTAAAAAAATGCTAAGCTTTCATTACATTTAAACTTTTTATATATTTATTTTAATATCTAAAAAACTTTTTATCGAGTAGCGAGACGTCCAAAAGAACCTATGCTATGAACAAAACATTAGATTTAGAGTTTTGCAACAGTTACAGTTTCATTTAACATTATAATATATTATCACTGCCCAGTCACACTATAGATGCATATTTCACAAATCGCAAGTACACTGATAAAAACGTCCGTCTAGATTTTAACTTTAAGTAGAGCAACAGAAACAAACTTCAACCCTTGTCAGACCTTTGTTGAACTCCAAACATTTTGCCTCAAATTTTTTCAACTTTAATTCTCTTATTAGATTTTTTAAAAGACAACTCCCGCATTAGGAATATACATTCCTGTGTCGCGGGGATCTTTACAAACATACATGAAACGGACACAAAGTACACCCAGACTTAGGACAACAATTGATGGATCACACAAAGTGTTGTCCCATGTAGGATTTGAACCCACAACGCAGTAGGAAGTGGTGTGGCGACCACTGAAACCACTAGGCCAACCGTGTAGTCGCTGTATGATTGAATATAGTTACATACATTACGTGACTACAACTTTATTTACTAATCATCTAAGTAGAAAAGTTCTGCCATAATCAATAATAACAATAATTATTAGCTAGATTAAATTCAATTATTATTAACGGTAACTATACATCTATTCCAATATTATTTTTTTTTGTTTTTTTTTTTTCAAAGACACCTCTCCGATTAGGTGTGCAGCAAGTAGACTTTCTCTGCGGCGGGGGACTTAATATGATCAGAAAAAAACACCAAGACTCTAAAATAACAATTTGTATTTGTAAATCATTGCACCATCCCAACAGTCAGTAATATTATTTACAGTAATGCATATAAACGATATTTTATGTTTTGTTTCTATTGAATTATATTAAATACTTAATTAGGAATATTAATTCAAATGTATATTATCTTATTACAGATGTTCATATCAGCTGGAACTGATTTGTCGGATTCGAGGACGATTCCAGGATATGAATGTAGACAGAGTAACACTAAAAATAATCAAATGAATGTGTTTTTTCCACCAGGTTTCAATGAAAGATGCAAAGAGAAGTACATTATCATCAACATTAGGTACCTACGTTACTAAAGTATCTGATTCTCACTAAAGAAGTCTTATCATTATATAAAAATAATAGTAACACAACTTCTATATATGGGATAGCTTACAATAACTTCTAAAATCGTTACTGGGAATAGTGGAACTAATGCCAAATTCAAAACATTACTAACAATATAGAATCAATCATAATCACTTATAGTATTATATTATAGATTTTTTTTTACTCTTGTAGACATAAAGAGGTAGAATCACAATGCGCTCGATATAACATTGCAACAGCTATTACCTGACGAAGTTTGCGGAAAATCGTTATTGCTCACTGCCTTAGACCGCGGACACAGTGCACGAATAAAAATGCAATTTTGATTATTGGTACGTACAAGAAGCTCCAAATATTATAAAAAAAAGTTGATGTAATTGGTTTATTATATTGTATTTATTTCTTTACTTTTTTAAATTATCTCTTGATGTAATTAGAAGGATATACAGAAGGACAGTCATGAACCAGAATAATTTTCTTCCGTCCGCAGTAAACACTATGCATAGATGAATATAGTGTGAGCTTTATTTTATAATTATGTAATATCTAAAAACGTAAAAAGAATTTCATAGTTTTCTACTATCTTGGAATTGAGAAAACTAACTAATTTAATAAAGGTAATTAGTGAACTGATCTGAAAATAAACAAACTGCCGATGTTTAAAATTTGAAGCAGTTCAAGAGGTAATTATTAAGTTTCTTACTCAATTCACAACAGTTAAAGAACAGAACCAGAAAAAAAGTCGAATATTTTAATACTTTTATTCATAATTATTAAAGTACTCGCTTTTGCCCGCAGCTCCGCCCGCGTGTTTCACAGCTATCGCGGTAAAGAGTGGCCTGTATCCTTCTTCAATAATAAAAGTATTATTAGTAGTATTATGTGGAATTCTGTCTTTAAAATACTTTAAAGTCGTTTGACAAAACCTGCTACTTCAGCTTTGGCTTTATTATAGTAGCTAGTAATATTTTAGAATAAAAAATTATAGTATGGATATAATCGCTCGCCTTTGCATCATAGGAGCATCCTTGGTATTTCAAGTGTACAACTGCTGAGCGTGCAACATAATACTTTCCATTGAAGGTGGAACTGGTCACTTTGAGCACTACTTCACTTTGCAAAAACAATATCTATGTAAAGTGAAGAAACATTGCGACATCTCCGATAGAAAACTGAAAGTAAATTTCACAGTTTCGCATTTTTATTGGCTATTATATGATACTATGTCACTTGTTTTGGATCCTAGTTCTTCATCATAGTCTTTATTATTCTCAAGGTTTATTTATTATTCTCGTATTATTCTCGACTTTTCCCACGGAGCGATTGGCATTGAATTCCCGCGACTCTCAGTGCAAACTGAATTCGAAGGTTGAACTAGTTGTCAGTATATTTTGGAGGCTCCACGTGCTGGTTTCGCCACCTTGAAGGCGCTCCAGCCGGTCATCCACAAGTGGGCAGGGCGGCAGCACGGAACCCTTTCCTTCCGACTGACGCAGCTGCTTTCCGGGCACGGTTGCTGGCGGTGTGCCCCGTTTGGGCACCGCAGCGTCGTGCTCTTATTGCAGTCATCAAAGGAAATCTCTCGCTGCCGGCCGTCGTACACTCCATGGCCGACGGCGAGAGCAGTTTTACCGCGGTCGCGACCTTCTGCGAGGAAGTCATCTCGCAGAAGGAGGCCCGGTAGGACGATCTCCACTCGGACCCGAACCGCCGCCGGCGAACCGGGTGGCGGAGGCGCGCCTACCAGCGCCTCATGCCGCCCTGAGTGTGGCCGCGGATGGGCAGGACGGGTTTTCCCCCCTACCGCTTCACAGGCCAACCGCGAGGGGGCGACGTTACGCGTGTGCCATACGTCGCCTAAATTGAGAGGATATAACATCTAGAGACGGTGCCCGCTTCAGTGCGGGAAAGCGCCGCGGGGGGTCCGGATGGCGTAAGAAAGCGGTTCCCGGTTCTCTACCGTCTCAGGCGCAGAGTGGCACACCGTGTGATTTTAGCCTGGCTTCCCGATAACGATTGCCACAGATATTCATGACAACTGGGACCGACGGCTTAACGTATTCTACGAGGCACAGGCGTAAAACACTTCCTACTTTCCGTATCCAGGGCTGTTATTAACATTTTTTCTAAGAAAAATCCAACAAAACTTTTAGCCCGACCCGGAAATTGAGCCTGAGTCGCATCCATTAACCACTAGACCGACCCGGAAGTCATCAGTTGAATCATAGTTTTTCCGTGTAAAATCTCAAAAAATCATTTTTTTTAAAGTCAATGAGGCATACTCTCGTCCTCAAAACATAATACAATTTTTTTTTAAGTTTAGAATTTCTTAAATAAATTTTAGGTTATAAAATAGGTACTAAACGCGTAATCAATGAAACCCGTTACCCGAATGTGATTAAACAGACAGCAACCCATAATGTCCCACTGCTGGGCTCGGGTCTCCTCTCAGGAGAGGGTTAAGGCCATACGTCCCCACGCTGGCCAAGTGCGGGTTGGGGACTGGCAAGAATACGTTGTGGCTACGTAAATCTTGCCGTTGGATGTTTTTAAGCCGCCCGAAGGCCTCCAACTAAGCTTCACGACTGTTATCGTATGATAACAACCGGGACCGACTGCTTAACGTGACCTCCGAATCACGGAGACGCTCATGGTAACATGCCACCAGCGGTCACCCATCCAGGAACTGACCGCGCCATCGTTGCTTACCCTCGATGATTGCTTCTAATCACCGAGTGCAACTGGGCTATGAGCGCCACTGTGATTATATTGTTCAAATAAATTATTATATTACATACTGTTTGATTTGATGTGCCATTTTTGTTTCAATTGCCGTTTTTCTTTGATTTTGATTTAAAGTTTATTAATTAGACTGTTTATGAAGGTTTTATTTTTAAATCTTACAATGCTCCAGGAACTACTATATTAGGGACGTCGTAAATTTCAGAAGACGCAACATTTTAAAATCACTAAGTGTGATGGAGTTTCCCTTTTTGTAATTTATGTTTAACTAAAACTGAAAAACGCATTTAAAACACAAGAATTTCCATTGGCTTCTAAGAAAATTTGAAATTTTACAACGAGACAGCTGCTTAACTATTTAGATACACGACGAACGCGGACACTTTGGGCGACACTTCAAAATAACATATCGTTTTAAATACCGACTGACAGATGACACATTTCGACATTCTTCAACTTGTCGTTTCTGAAATACGCACCACTTCTCCCTTTTATATTTATTTTGGCTTGTCACCGTTTGAATCATCTGTTTCTGCGATACTGCGTCACAGTTTTATTTCTTATTGTTTCAGACTTAAAACTTAAATTACAGTGCCGCTAGTTAATCGAACTATACATTTCTACAGACTTCAATACACGGTAATAAGAACAGACAAAAAGCTCGTTTAATCTGTCTAATTCTTAAATACGTTGATGTGATACGGGTTACTACGCTTATTTGTTTTAAAGAATGTTACTGTATTTTACAATTAATTTTAAATTATTAGCTAGCAATGAAATTAAATTATACGAGACTATTAAAGACTATACCAGAACAATGGGTAGCTGAATCAAGAATGTTAAAGCATATTAAATTTATTGAGGTCATTATTTCTGTCGTAGTGTCATAGCAAGAACATAAATATGTTGTCAGTTTATTAATACCGCTGTTACATGAGTTAGTAAAGACTTGCACATGTTAAACGAGTGGTTTATTTTTAAGTTCTTTTAGTAGTGATTAACATCTTTATAACTATCGCTAATCTTGTGATGCGCAACGAAAAGGGTAACCATGAAGTAATGTTAATATTTTACTTGTACTGATAATTTACACTTAGCGTCTACATCGCCTAAATTCATCGCAATACGTACCGGCGGCTGCAAAATAATTGAGCCATCTATAAGGCTCCTGATAGCGGGTTGGAGCCCATCCCAGTACAATGACTAATAAGAAGTTAATCCGCAAATAAAAGTGGAATTGAAACAGAAGTGAAACGCCTTTGCGCGCCGTGTGGGTAGGCTAGCGTCGATTTGTCTTTGTCGGCGTCACTGAACTCGTCAGAAATAGATTAAGCTCTCTCACTCCATCTAATGGCGCCTCATTTGTTTGGCTTTAAGAGAAAAATTGTTCTTAAACTCAGCTTGATAGAATCTTGTCGATGAGTTGCGTTTGTTTGACTCAATTGAAGCACCCGGTAGCTGCGATGCTTCTACTCGAGTCCTAAGATTTTCAAATTAACTTAATACTTCCAAGTGGCACTTTTAACAAATTGTTCTAAGTAGTTTATGTTGCTCTTCAGTTTTCTATAATCTCATATAACTCCTTACTCTTATGTTCTTTCCGACCACATAGGATTTAGTGCTTTTTTTGGTGATCTTGTTTATTTTTATTTATTTTCTTTTAAATGAGTCCTTAAATTATTTTGCTAGTTATTAAAATTTGTTTTTATCCCTGAACTTGATTTTACCAGTAGTTTATAATACACTTTTCGTCAAATCGAAACACTTTCAATGTTTTTCTCTTTTTACAACTAAAGATAAAATGAAGTTTTATTCCATGAAAAAATAATACACTATGGTAGCTGGCAGTTTAGACCATCAAATAATCATAAAAATTCCAAATTTAAATAAGATTTTCAGTTGTTTATCTTATAAATTTTCTGTAACATTGCTTTGATGTAAATTGGTGTTTAGAGTTTCAGCAAATGTCATTATGCAAAATCCGCAAATTACTAGTGAACTGTTGATTTTTTGTTTACGATTTATTTTTTGTACTTTGTGGCGTCTGTCAACATTTATTTAAAAAAAACATAGATATTTCGCCCACAGAAGCCGCCCAGGTGGTGCCGTAGCTGAATTCTGGACTAGGTAAGCAGCGCGTTATTGTTCAAGCCTGCATCTAAGCTTGTCACCACTCACACGAGATACTTGACTATTCACGCGCCGTCCTGGATCTTGTAGGAATCTAGTTACGTCTGAGCGAGACGACCGATTCATTGCAACAACAACTTCGTGTTGTTAGGAATGTAGGAGTAAGTAACTCTTCGATTACAAAAAGCTTGAAAGCATGTAGACTGGTACCACATAAGCCTGCAAAAAAGTCGAAATTAACAGTAGACCACCTAAGAGCGCGCCCGAACTTTGCACATAAGAACTTTAACTGGTCTTTTAATCAGTGGAGCAACGTTCTCTTTTCTGACGATTACGTTACATTACATCGAACAATTTCTAAGCGGTCATGTGATGCCCTATGCATATTTTATTGGCGAGGAGTTCATATGCATGCATGATAATGCTCGAGCTCATACTGCGGCTGTCATACGAAATTATTTCCTTGAAGTTGGTATTTCGGTAATGAACTGGCCAGAAAGGAGTTCTGATATGAATTCCATAGAATATCTCTGAGGTGAACTAAAAAGACGTATTCGAGAAACAGATCCAGGGAGAGGCTTTTGGTCAGCTGCGGAATGTAATCCTAGAAAAATGGGAGAATATTTTCCATCAAATGGTCCGGACTCTCATACGATCGATGAAAAATCGAATGGAAACAGTCATAAGAGTCCGAGGAGGGCATACATTTATTGAATGAATTATTTGTAAACCTTTTTTTTTGTTTCATATATTTTTTTCTTATTTCATTCATACTCCACACAGGGTAAAAGTGCCTCATTGAACAAAACAGTAAATCCATCAAAATTTAATTTGAATTTGGAACACTCTCATTAGGATTTAAAAATTACTACCTATTATTAAATAACATTGAATATTTACTGTCATTAATTATCATTTTTAGGTAATCCTTTCGGAACATCAATGTGCGAGGTGTTTCGATTTTTTTAATGAGAAGTGTACTTGCGTACCTCATTAGGCTGTGACTACTTCCACATACAGAAACATACTACAACGTCATCTACCGAAGTTATAACGAAATATGGAGTAACGAACTGCGGAGTAACTGATACTGCACTGCGATGTAGAAGTTCTCGCGCTAATTACCTTAAATACATACAACATCCCAACATCAATCGTTAGGTCGGGGACCGATGCACATGATCACCACGCCTGGTCGTTCCTGCACAAGATATTTTATTTATTCATAGTAAAATAAATAATTCAAAATCATGTTCTCATGTTAGCTTTTTGAAAAGAATAGTGCAGCAAACATAAAATCACGCTCGATGTAGCCCGTGTTACCTGTTCCCAAAGACGAGCATTTAAGAAGATAAAAATTAAAATTTGCATTTTCGGAATGAACCGGTGAGACTGCCGCTTACAGTAAATGGAGACGAGAGTTTTAGTTATGCTCTTTAAATTCTCGTCGAGAATACTTGAGTACATTTCGAAGACTTGGTATTTATTATTTATTTCTATTAATACACTTTTACTTTTCGTTATTATGACATGTTTACGCTTGACATATTTAATGTTGAGTTACTATAAATAACACATTTATGCATGTGGTACACGCTATTCTAAATCATTTATCTGTTTAAATCCTGTTACTCGGATGTATGTCCAATCTTTGAGCTTTACACAAACATATGCTAGCTCTAGAAGAGTCTTCCTTATTAAACAAGTATGCATGTTATACATATTGTACTCAAAACATCTTATTAGATAAAATGCAATAAACACCGTGCGTCATCTCGGTCGACCGAGGAATCTGGTGCTAACTAATCAAGGAAATATCTGGTACCCCGATGGATATCGCTTCATCTACAGGTTATAAGTGCTCCTCTTTTGTGTGTAATGGTGAGTTCATTTCATGCTAAAGAAAACGTGTGGTTATCCCCTATTACATTAGTGGCATTAAATTTATCATCGATAAAATGTGCTCCTTTTGATACACCTCTGTCAATCCATTTCAGGATAAAGTGTGCGCACTGTGCATACATGAATAAGAAATACTAATACACAATATTAACCACACATTTAAATATTGACAGTTACTTAGAATTAGTCCAGCAAAACTAACGTTGTCCCCAAACACATTTTCAGGACACTTAAATTTATTTTCACTCTTCACGCATAATACACATTAACTGCGAACCTAGTCCTTTCTTAGTGCCAGTGCAGCAATGTTTCCGTGTAGAAGTTTGATTTTATTTGTACCACACGGTGGTGTGAAATAAGCGTAAAGGCGTCTGCTTGCCGACCACCCAGCGAGACGATGACTGCCTAACGCCGCTCACTGTCATTTCTTCTGATTTATTGAAACGCAAAGGGTTTTATACTTAAACCGATGAAACGTAGATAGTGCCAAACGGTGCTAATTATGAATAAAATTAAAAAATAAGATGTACTAGTATTTAAATTCTTAGATACTTATGGTTATAGATTAATAAAAATTACATATTTTTATCTAATCGAATTCCGACGTATTTTCTTAACCTGTATTTTCTGTATTTTCTTAAAAGAACGGCTGGACCTATATCGACGAGACTTTCACTGGCAGATAGCTCATGATATAAGGAGTAACTTAGGCTACTATTATTTTAGACTAACTGTTGCCGAGGGTAACACCGCGAGGAAACATTATTAAAAAACACGGTTTGAACAGTTTTTTCACATAAATGTTATATACATTATAGTATGTTGTTTAAGTAAGATATGATCATAAATTTTGGTGTATTAAAATACTAAATACAATAATATTATGAGACAATCGATAGCTAATCATACGCAATTTTTAATTTGTCACTTTTAGCTAACAATAGTCATAAAATAATAGATACATCATTCCATATGGCTAAACGTATTCAAGGAAATTATTAACGCCCGCTGTCTTGAATTAATATTAAAGTGCTCTGAACTGATATTCTCACGCGACCAAATCCGACCAGCCGGCTTATTAAAAGCCATCTTACTGCGTACAAAATGGAATAATCATTATCAAATGTTCATAAATAACGAGTCATTGAAATATATTTGTCTTATTTATGGCTGATAGATATAAGATTTGAATTTTGTTTTCATAACTACCATGCTATGGATCACCTTTGTATATTATTACCTGTTGCTTTGTTTGATTTATAGTTACAAAGAATTCGAGAAACCAAGGTATTTTATATTAGTTTAATGAGGTGTAGGTGTACCTTATTTGTGGTAAAGACACTTCAGGAACGTTTACCGTAAAGCTAGTTATTAGTTCTATTATATCACTGCGTTTAGATGATACATATTTGATGGTACTGAATTATGTTTGTTGTCGAGTAATAGTATTGGAATATTAATAACCGAATCGCTGGACTACGATAGGAAGAATTTAGAGTTAAATTATTCATGTAGGTATTAATTTCAGCATAATAAGCCATATATATCACTCAGGTAAGGTAAAAAGGGAAGGTACTGTTTAGTTTAAGTAACTATACTTATTAATATATTTCTAATTTTAAAACTCGTTATTTTTTTGAGTTTCATTTTGATGTAGAAGTAATTTATTACAAATGTTTGCATCAGTTTAACAATATTTATAACTTAAAGTTCATTAGCATCATGGGTGAGGCAATTTAAGATGCTTTCTGTATTCAAAAAGAAGATGAATATTTGTCTAGGAATTATAGTCACCACCCCTAGTACAGTAGGTAACCAAGCACAGTACTATTATGTTTTTACGTCTTGTTTATGTTATCGTCGTTCAAAATTATTTAGTTAGCCATTAACAAAATATAAACCTGCTATAAAACTCTTTTAACTTTATGTACTAAAATTTGTCAAACATCAGTTAAAAACGAACAATAACCAAGCACTAACTAGCTTCGTAATGTATTACCTGCTTAATTTTTTAATCATTTGCTTTTCTTTATTAAAAAGATGTGGATATTGTGCATAATTTTTTAATGTTTTATTTGTTTGCATTACTGTGTTTTAAGATCTCTATATTTTTGATTATGTAATTTAATCTGAATTAAGTAAATTCTTTCGTTATTTATTTTAAACACCAATACTACCCATGATTTTGAGTCTCTACAGTAGGTCTGTCCATCCAAAGGTTGCCTGTAAGAGATTACTTTTCAGCGATAAGGCCGCCATTTGTATATGTACATCATGTTATTTAGCTTATAAACATAACTGTATCAATTAGTGTACAATAAAGTTTATTTTATTCTATTCTAATAACCTTTAATTCTTTTAAAGAAAATCAATGGTTTCAACAAAGCACTACAAAAACAAGCAATTTCTATTGTTTTAGTGTTCTCTCTTTCAGTGATTGAACCATATATGTATGATGCTCACTATTTTGAAGTCGATCAAAAATATAGTTAAGTCAATATGGAAGACAAACATTCACATTCATGTTCACACTCAAGTATTAAAATTCACAGTACTGCTCTGTTACGGATGTTGACAAAAAACTGTTGACTTAAAAAAAATGAAATTGCGCTATTTTATAGTCAGTCAGTTTTGTTACCGTGTTCATCTAAATTCTGTTGCTTGTAGTATGGGTTGTAAAATATCAAAACATAGAAGTTCTGATACGCAATAATATTATTTATTTAGCCAAGTGAAATCGTATTTCAGGCAAAGTAAAATTTTCACGTTTTTATCACGTCGATGTGGTAACTAGGCAGCTACGTTCTATGGAGAAATTAATATGAATAGCTATCTAATAACAATCCTTAATGTATTATTTTGAAGCAAATATAAGTGCATAGAAAATTTAATAGAAAAATAGGTTTGACCATTCGACTCCCTTGATAAATAATAACATGCGATTCCTTTGGCACTATGGCTACCACGACATGTTAATTGTAGTGATTAAATTGCAACTGCAACTGTAGGTCTTAATTTTCATATTATTCAAAAAGAAATTATGATGATTTTGATTTCTACCTGAAACGATTAAGAAATTTAAAGAAACACAAAAGGAATATATTATCTATCTGATACTGGTTGAAACTTCAAAATATCATGTTAATTGTTTCTTACACATATCTTTAAAACTATTATCATGTCGATTGACGGTACAGGACCCAGATTACAAGACTTTACTGAAAGTAGGTGGTAGACGTAACACTAACAATCACGTTATTTACAGTACCGTTTAGGGAGCGAATGGGTTGTCAGCATTTGTTTTATTGGTTCCAATATAATAAAAGTGTTTATAAGCGCTGTAATGAGCTGAAGTTTGGTCCCACTTTAAACTAAAAGTACTCAGAACGTAAACGCTGCCGTACATAACGACTTTAGTTCTCTTCTTTCAGTGTTTTGCTATTTTGTGTTTATTTTTTGTCTGTGTTAACTAATGAGTTAAGTTAATGTTAAAACAAATAATTTTGAAAATAACGGCAGTAAAATAATTCGTACCTGTAATATATTTGGATCTAACCCACGATTTTTATATTATTTTTGTTTAGACCCTTAATAACACCAGAATGGATGGCATTTTAATAATCCATATATTTTCCTACCCGTTTGACAGTGTACATAAATATAAAGTAAGGTTAAGTAAATATAAAAAATATTTTTATTTTAAAATTTCATTGTCTTTTAGTGTTGATATGCTACGCTACGTCCTAGAGTGTGTAAATTTTACATTTTGTGATACAGGATTAGTAATTACTTATAGTCTGCTGTGTCTCTTGTAGATGACACTGAAGTATGTTTTTATTTCATTGTATGTAGAAGTCGAGACTGACGTACTCTTGAGTATGACAGTAAAATCTTACTTCTTCCATCGTCTATTTTGGCCTTATTAGTAACGATAATTAGAAAATTATAATTTCAAAAATATATATATTATCGTCTATATTTATAGGACTTATTAAAATGACAAAACTTACTTATGAAATAATTTTTTGTTTCTTGCTGTATTCCGCTCATAACCAAATTTTTATACATGAACGTTGCCAGAAGCATCGAAAAGAACAAAACAAGCATTTTCCATCCAAATATAATGTTTTTAACTCTTATGTGATTGAAACCGTGAACATAATAAAATCTAAATATGTATATAAATGTTAATTAATAAAATAAATAAGAGTAGTACAACTTGAGTAAAACTAATTTTCGGATTCATTTAGTACTGGGTCATGTGCAAGGCCATAAACTTGGTTTATAAAGTAGGTAAGTACGTCAGTAAAGTCTCCCAGGCAGATGGCAGGTCTATAACGCTGCCGTTATAAAAGAACCAACTTTTATTCCGATATAAACGTGAACATTTTAGTTTGAGTTGTGCACGTAGGATTTAAATGAATTGCGAAATTCCATATCCTTTTATTGGAAAATGTGTTGAATGTATTTTTTGCCTGAATTGAAATGCATTGTACATAGAACATGTTTTAAACAATTACAATAAAACGGTACGGTTTAAAACGGCACAGCCGTACCATCTTCTTCTCGAAGCAGTTCGGGCCATTTTCGAACCCTGTAAATTCATTGTGGATAAAAAATAAGACTGAATTTTCATTTACCAAATTGACATTGTTTATTACAAATTTCATTCTATTGGAACCAGTAGTTATAAAATTATAACTAGTCATTGTTGCTTAATTTTGTTAATCTCTCTAATACTGACTTATTGACCGATCATTAGAAGTCTCAGAAGCTTAAAATTTAGGACACATGTAGTATTTAATGTACAAATCAAGTAAAAACTAAAATATTTTGCATTTGCGGTCCAACTGCATAAATAACTTAGTAATATAACCAGTGTACCTTTATAATCTATATATACAAAATGAATCGCCAAAGCGTATGTACGCGCATAACTTCCGATCGACTGTACCCGATCGGATGATTTTTTTATTTTTGGGTTCGTTGTTTTTAGGACAAGGTTTGTATAGAAGAAAATCAAAAGATAACTAACGTAGTGTCGAGCACTTTTTGGTAGAAGAAAATCTTGTGAGTTCGCGTCACCCACAAATCGACGTGATGTGCTGACGTCACAAAACTTCTTTGACCACGTTAAGCACTTTTTGGTAGGGGGAAATTTTATGGGTTCGCCTCACCGACATGCTAATGTTTGATGTTGATAATTTTAATTTAAACATTATAAAATTTCTCATTTACATTGGACTGTCTTATGAAGTAGTACTCAAATTCCGCAAAATATTATGTCGACTGAATTGTCCGAAATTGTCATGAAAGAAAGAACACTAATTACGATAAGCTTGATGTTGTAATTTTCTGTCAGGTGTAGTTACATCATTTATAGTGAATAAAAGATAACTATTTTACATAATGATTAACTTTAACTGTCGTTTGACAAGTGAGATCATAAGACATAAGAGTATGCTTTAAGAAAAGTCGTTATTGGTATTCAGGAAGTAGAAGGTACTTCATTAAACGACAATATATAATAGAATTTACATTAAGAGAAATAAATGATCAATCAATCAATCAACCAACAACCCATAATGTCCCACTGCTGGGCTCGGGTCTCCTCTCAGGAGAGGGTTAAGGCCATACGTCCCCACGCTGGCCAAGTGCGGGTTGGGGACTGGCAAGACAATGTTGTGGCTACGTAATCTTACCGTTGGATGTTTTTAAGCCGCCCGAAGGCCTCCAACTAAGCTTCACGACTGTTATCCTATGATAACAACCGGGACCGACTGCTTAACGTGACCTCCGAATCACGGAGACGCTCATGGTAACATGCCACCAGCGGTCACCCATCCAGGTACTGACCGCGCCGTCGTTGCTTGCCCTCGCTGATTGTTTCTAATCACCGAGTGCAACTGGGCTATGAGCGCCTCGAAATAAATGAACAGTATGTTATCGTGGTAATTGTGAAATTTTACGTTAGTGTATTAAAACTTTTGACTATATTGAAAGGCTATTCGGAGTTTTATTATTTGACTGATGGTTTGATTAATATAATAATATGTACGTGTGTTTAAAGTTGTAAGCGATTAAAATAACTTGGTTCTAATATTATTTTAATGGCGCCGACAGAGAAAATTCATTCTTTGGATTCAACCAAAATATAGGGCAGGGATATTGATGGTGACAATAACAGAGATCGAAAGTATTAGATATCAAGAGTCAGCAAAAAGATATTATTTGTGAAATTGACATCTTAATTAAGACATGCTGCATGACAAAGCAATATGACGGCTAATTTTAATGACGGGATTTTACCTAACAATCCACGTTAGGTAAAATCCTAATCTGTAAAATTATTAAGATATAATAATTATTTTATTATAGAAATAAAAAATAGATAAATATATAATTAGATAATTTGTAGTAATACCTAGGTATTAGTATATTTTTAAAAATAAAAATCGCCCTTAACCTGTTTGTTTACAGTGCTACTACTAAACTGGTGTCTAATTGACAGATTTTTTATATAATTAAGTGAAAGCGGTACATATGGCTTTACAAAAATATAATCTTCTTAAGTTCAGTATATCACACATGCATACACACACATTTACGCACAAACTGAGAGTAACGACGAATCTACGAAGTACAACATTTAATTGTTTAAAAATGCAATGCTACGTTATTTAAGTCATTTATGTAAACTACTGTTTAGATGATAAACTTTAGAGCTTTGGACTTATCGATTAATGTGACAGTTCTGGTAACTAAAATACTTGAGCACTAATATATGCAAAGTCGGCGCCAAGCAATATAAAAGTTTTCGCGCTTGTCGCTTCAGTATTTTAAAATCACTTGTAAATTTTATATTATCACATTTTTGTTCAAATATAGCACAAACGATGAAAGGATTTGGAGGGATTGGAGAGTTGCTACAGTTTCTGACTTTGAGGGTCATATATACTAAAAAAACTTTTATAATAAAAATTTGTTAGATTGATATGAACTCAGGAAAATCAATTGGCGAGAGGTCTTAACTATATACGACACACAATCTGTTAACCCAATAACGTGAGGATTCCTTCCTGAATACTTTTTTACTTTCAGAGTTCCAATTTTTGTAGTTTAGAGTTGCGACAGTAGATGTATACGATTCAATTTCGAAATATATTCTCTCTCTATATCTCTTTTTGCATGAGTAGAATAATAGAAGGGGACCTCTTTACTCGTTTTGGATGTAGGCGATGCAGTATGGTGACCAACACTATGGTGGCCTAGTGGCATACCTTTTTAATGCCATGCTTAAAGGATCCGGGATCATAGTCTTAGGCAAACAAGGGCGCTGGTAATGAGTGTGACTAGACCAGTGACTATTAAGTGCATAAACTATCGAGAACATATTTCATACTAGCTTCAGCCTGGAGCTCTGCCCGCGTATAAATATGTCGAACATCGCAGTGCTTCTTTAAACTGATTTAACGCTTTTATTTATCAAGCGATTGAAATAAAACAAATACAAATCGTGAATTTTACCATAATACATAAGAGAAAATATTATCGGATAAGCCACTTTTGAGTTTGGCGTTATAAAACACACAGACAAATAAACAAAATTTCTAAAAACCTTGCTTTGAATTCTGTTAGTTTAGTAAGGCCTGCTGCTTCCTTATTTTTTTTCAATAATCTGTATCTTGAATGTATAGTCTTCTTCTTTTGATGAATGGCAATCAGCCGGATCAGCTATTTCTGCCAATGTCAAGTATTTCAAGTCTTCGAGTCTTCAAGTCTTCGTCGTGATGGAATTAATGATAAAAAATATAAAAAATGTGGATGACATGAAATGGGGACCATCTTTCGCAAAAACAAAAAACGATCGAATGTATAGTCATCGAACTGTTATAATTTCATGACATGTAGCTACTTACTGACAGATCTATGAATTGTAATTTTTTATGCTACTTTTTATGTTATAAAAATTTATAGTTAGTTAGTTTATAGTTATAAAAATACATTATAGGAAACTAATAAAACCTACAGATATTTACGCCATAAACTACAAAAATATGATTAAGTTTCACGTAATCATTTTATGCCACTTTTGTTGCTAACTGTTTAAAACCCTCACACTAATAATTTATTAACTAATAATTTGCACGTTATTAACTAAATATCAAAATTTTTAGAAAATTACAGACGAACGAAACATGATTCGGCAATTCTCTTTAAATTGTTAACGCCTTATTAATACCGCATAGCAACATACGTAATAATAAAAATAATTATATGGATAATTCGTGGCGTTCTTTATTTGTTATATGAGCTGAGCTGCTTTATCCGCTCATTAAAAAGGATTTTTCTTTGAAAATTTCTGTTTGTATTCTAATTAATAATTGTAATACTTAGATTAAGCTGATACAATTTAATGAATGTGAACTTTGAACATGTTTAGTCCAACTCGTCAACTTCGATTTATGTTATTTTTGTGATCATCAGATCATCTGATAGTAAGTACCTACCAATGCCCACGGACACTTGCCTATCACCAAGAATCACACGAGCGTTAGCGTGCTTTGAGGCCCTCTCCTAGAAACAGTAGTTAGTTAGTAGAGATTGGAATCCGCCAACCCCATTCCCTCGTCAGTTATCTGTGAGGCCACCTGGCCTTAGCCATATTTCTCTAACGCCACGTCAAAAAGGTATTTTGAATTGCGTGCGTTACGCATCGAAACGCACAAATTTACAGTGTGGAAATTTCTTGAGTTTATCACCTTTACAGGGCTCACAGTGAAGAAGTATGTTGAATCAAATCGATAAATACACGATGTTTATCTAAGACCTTGGTTTGTGGGCATTACTATCTTTTTGGTTCAGAAAGGTGTAAACTAAACACGTCTGGTAACTATCTCAGGTCTGCGTCTTCTAGAGAAATGACCAGAATACATTTATTAGTCACACATAATAAATATGTAAAGGTGGAAAAATAAGCCATTTAACTAAGATTAAATAACAAACAATATACAAAATAAAAAAAAACAAAAACTGAAATGTTTGGCTGAGTGACTAATAGACATTTTCAGCTGTAGCCGTTGCTCCCGGGTCAGCATTTATGGAGGCAGGAAACGCGCTCTCCGGTACCTGATGCCATTCTTCACGATTCGAAAGCTCTCTTATCACTTCCTTACTAAATTACAGAAGTACTTGCCAATTGCTTTTTCAAATCTTTTCTCTCTCTTTCTATGTCATTAAAAGACAATTTTTTAGTAGAAGATTATTGTTATCAGTTTCTAGGTGAAGTAATTAGAAGTGAACTATTTGAATTTTATAATAAGTATCCGTGTCGATAAACGCCAACCTAGAACTAGTTTTGTAAAATGCTCGTAGGATGATGGATGATGAGTCACCTATCCTTCATATACATATTTGTCTGTAAGACCTTTCAAATCCTTATAAATTGTGAGTCTTTCGAATTATAGAGAAGATAATAGAACCAAAAAGATAAATAAAGTAAGCCGTGATAAGTGATCTAAGGCCACTGACTTATTGATATTATTAAACTATTGTAGTTGGTCTAGTAGGTTATAATAATATATGCAAACTTGTCATATGTTTAGTTTCAAAAACAGTCGCAAATTAAATTAAGAGAAATGTACCATTTTTCTAGTAGATTTGGTAATTGCTGAAAGACTCGCTCATCATATGAAACTTAAAAATTATTATCTCACACTAGTGACCTTTCTCCTCACATAACCTTCTCATATGTCTTATAGGGAACATCATGTTTAGTTTTGTCTCATTTCATAATATAGTGGGTAAACTATAAGATATATAGATTGTTCCAAAATTGTAGCTACAGAATAAATAAAAACGTTTTTTCCCCTCTTACTATTAAAACTTTTGGCTAATTTAAATACAAGAATGCTAAAAGTAGAGTAGTTCTTTCCAATGTTTTTTTTTAAAGTAGATCTGCCACTCCATTATCTTTCATAATAGGTGTCTTGGCAGTTTTTTGTGCTACAATTTTTTATCATTATGAACAAGGGTTAAGCTCTTTGAATTCATTTTGCCCTCAGAGTTACGGAGTTCCGTTGCCAATCGCTCCGTAGAAAAACTGACATTCATATATAACGGTTGCAATAGTATCTCACTCCAAATAATCTTGGGAATAAAAAAGGCTAAGCAGATAAACAAGCCTCAAACTTTTAGGATTTTCATAATTTTTTCCATCAGTATTTAGAGTGTCTGCTCCTGCATTATCCACTCTTATTTAATGACTTTCCCGGCTGACCTGATGTTCACCCAGCCGATTACAGCCACGGCAGCCACTCTCAATGGAGACCAGCCTATTACGCAGAAGATATTATAGTGCACAATTGTGTGCGCAAATACAGATGCACTCTCTGTTCCCTCTCTCTCATAATACGATGGGAGGGTTAACGGGGAGCGATGAGACGCAGTCCCGGCTAACTTACAACTGTAGTAACTCATGAAGGTGTCATCAAAGTAGAGCAGCTGTTTTTTTGCAGACACATCAAACATCTAGTGATTCTAGTCTGATATTAAGTTTGGATCATTTTCAAACTAAATCCTTGTATTACAACTAACGAAATAAGATCTACAGTTTGATGAACTCCATCATTGCCATAACCTGTTATCGTCGGCATCAGTAATTCGCGGTCGGAATGTTGATAAAACAATAATACAGCTGTATACTTTCGAGGTTGATGAAGTTAACCAGCAAAAGCTCTTCCAATAAAATTAGACAGGAGCGATGAAAATTTCTACGCGGCAACAAAACACTCACTGACACATAACTCATTCGGCATCAATGCCACGACTGAATTGCATTTGTTTCCACTCTAGAGGGCGCACCTTTACTATACTGCTATATCTACGCAATGCGTTTAGATTCTTAGTAATTGAAATGTCCGCGGTTATCTGTCGTCTGGGGTTACCCGACTTTCTCCTAATTTCGGTAGATTATCATAAAATCCTTACGAGTGAAAGTTATTGTGAAAAGTGTCCTGTTGATTGAATCGACAACCCTGGAGATCGTCCATTAACAATTAAGGACGCTAACCACAAGCACTAGATCAAAAGGCCAGTCATGGTTGTCTTAGTGGCAAATTTTTCGTAGAAAATTTAGTTACAATTGTTATAATAATATTACATTTAAAAATACCTGCTTAGTAAAAAAAATAACAAATAATAATTACAAATTTTAACAAAAATAAACCGACTTCAAGAGCTGGACCAAATTGAAATGGGATCATGCGAGAAGCATTAGCTGTCAAATTAATAAAAAAAATTAAAAATCGGTTCACCCAGTCGAAAGTTATGGTAAAAAACATAAAAAACAGAAAATACAATCGAATCTATATCTTTTTTGAAGTCGGTTGATAAATATACCTCATAAATCTTTTAATAAAACTAGCGCCTAACTAAAAACAAATGGCAATAACTACCAACAAATATTTCCCAGTCTTTACCAACTTAGTGTTTCTGGTAATTGTGAGAGTTTAGAAGCCATTTCATAACTAGCAGCTAGCAAAGTATACGTCGATGTTAGGTTTTACACTTCCAGTTGCTAGTTTTAAGTTTAGTTTTTTATGATACAAGCTTTTACCCGCGCCTACGCTTGCGTTAGGTTTGATTTTGAGTAAAAATGAATGTCAAACACAGTAAATAAAAAAAACTTCAAAACGTCTTTATAGACAATAAGTCTTCATTCCTGAGACTTCTTTAGTGTAATTGCGAAGTAGACTTTGAAGGGAAACTGCAATCGTTTAAAGTCTAGTTAAGTTAAAGTTTAAAGCCTTGACTTTTCCTGGTTCTATTTCATAATTTAGGCGGTTTTAAATTTCGCAAGAACAATAGAGTTGTCCACGCATAGAATAAGTATATGGCTATTTAAGTTGGAATAGAGCGTATGTAAATCGTGATAGTTTATTTTTAGTAAGAATGTGTGCCTTCCGGTTAATATGTGTGTCTATTGTTTTGCATCTTTTTTTCGTGCTAAATGCTTTTCGCACTATATCCTTCGTGGGGAGACGACGGGTGCGTGTGGAATTCCCAATGGACCGGTCTACCCACTAAAAACCGCGGCGGCCTACCTCGGCAGTTGGGAGCAGCTCCAGGAACGCATCCGCGGGTTCTGGAGTCCCCTTACGACTGAGGTACAACCCGAGGTGACCAGAGTCACCCTGGGGTGACCTGGGGCGGGATGCCTTAGACGATGCCACAGTTACCCAAGAAGTAGTTGCGACACTTAGACGATGACTAGGAGCTGGCGAACTCTACCGAGTCCCCCTTCGTCGCCGCCTTCGAAAGGAATCGGCTCTTTCCCGATCATGCTCTACGGTTTCCTTCTGGAGGATAATGTCCTTACAGAAGAAGACCACGGCTTCCTACCCCTCACTTCTCCCCAGCATTACCGCGATCAATTCCGGTGGGGACAGTTTTTGTCTGATCTGTCCGACCAGGACTCGACGCTCGGGTTCCCACGCAAGGCAGTCCTTCAGTGCGTGCTAGTCGGACCCGCAGTGGTGGCGTTGTGCTGTAGCCTCCCTTCCTAATCGACTTAGATACTACAATCGGTAGGTGACACAGTCGGTCTTCCCTATCGAAGTTTTTCGAAGTTTGGCAGAACGGCACCGACAGCGCGTTAGCTAGCGTTAGCGTTAGCACAGCCAGTAACACAGTATTTCGAGCCATGTCAGCCAAGCCCGTGTAGAGCTTGCGCATGTGCGTTCCGCCATAGCATTCGGGACTCATGCTCTTCGTCATCTATTTATATTGGTACCTAGTTATTTGAATGTATCTACGATTTTTAGTTGTGTGTTATTGTACCTTTGTTATATCAGTGTTAATGGAGGCTGTTTAATATTATCTGAATTGGATAGTTTTTCTTGAAGTGAAAACTTCTCTAGGCACGTTGATGACTTTTAGGTTGAACAAAAAACCTAGAACTCACGTTATTGTACTTAGTTTTCACTTCTATAGGCAGTACCAAAAACTACCCCGAATTTTGTTTTGTAGTTTTATCACTCTCCAACAATTTGAACGAAAATATGGTGTAGGTACTGAAGAAGGTTGTGTTGGTAGGTACGGGAAAACGGCTGTACCGATTTAGATAAAACTCAGATCAGGAGGTTAGAATTAGGATTTTAGGTACTTTTTTTACCCGAGTGCAAGGGGCCAGTAAGGTGGGCACTACTAATTTATTACAATGATGAAAGTTCATTCGCAGGTAAGGCTGCGGATCGAATTAATTAGCTACATAAACAGATTTTCCATTTTTTTTTACCGAATCTAAACCATTCTGCTCAGGAATAGACACAAAAAATTTCATTATAATTGTACAGCCGTTTAAGAAGAGTTTAGTCATATACACACACAGAAGATTTAAACATATTAAAAAGAACTCAAGTACGGAGTGAGATAGTATATTCAAAATTAACATTCAAAAGTATATTTCACAAGAAAAACATTAATTTTCACAACAATAACTATTTACTACACATTTTCTCGTGGTTGCATCAAAGCTACGTCTCCACACGATAAGAGCTTGCGCTAACCAACTTGACACTTGCTAGTTAACAAAGGCTTGCGTTCGTTAATACTCGACCCTTGGTGCACTTTACAGACAAGGGTACTTACGTTTCACACTGAAATAGGTATGTAGTTGTAATGTTATGGTTGGACGTAAGTATTTCATATCATGCTTTTAATAAAATGTGAATCGATATTATATTACTTATTTTTGTATGGGACTAATCCCACCCGCATGTCAACCATTGAACATACCAGGATCAACAACATTGGGAAGTACCAGGAAAAAATATTTGTCTTTGAACCTGCTACGAAATTAATCAGAAGAAAACTGAAGGAGTTGGAAATGTAATAAGTCTTGCTTCCTTAGCAAAGTGTGAGAGAAAATGAAGTAAAGGTAGGCAGACACCTTTCCAAACCGGAAAATACCACGGGCATAAAATATTGTGGGTCCTCAGTGAGCTATCTTTGATTTCTATAATATTTATGGCAGAATCGCTTAGACTCACGGAGATTCACCCTAGTTGACACAAGATACTCAAAGTTAAATACCTCACTTGTTATTTTAGGCTATTCAGCATTATATAACTTTCAATGTAAGTACTAAAGGCAACATTCTCCGAGGATGGATGAGCAGACTGTTCACAGCTGGAGTCAGGTGTTGAATATATCCACAAAGGTGACTGAACTAATTTAAAAGAGTGTACTTTGCTCTAAAAGTCACCGAGATCTGTAAAAATTGACTGATTGGTCTGTAAGAGATTAGTTAGCCCCTTATTCATAAACTTTATTTAACTTTGAGCAATGGATTTGTGTTATTACCCGAATGCGAAAGAAGGAGGGTTGTGTTTTCGACTGTATGTATGATGTATGTATATTTCTTTGGCATGCCCTAGAACCTAAACGGTTTGTCGTATTTTTATGTGACTTATGAGAGTGACACTGGGTATACAAAAGAAATCTGTCAGAATAAGGAATTTTTAAGGGTGATTACGCATTTGTATATAATTTATATGTTTTATATATTTTATGATATTGACGCAGTCAGGCTTTTTTTTTAAATTCATTACTGAAACAATATCTATAGAATGTTAAATCTGGGCTACTATTAATAATATTGTAGTGTCAGGTTTTCGTAAATTTGTATTTTATAAAAATGTTACATTGGTTTGTGTAAAATAAAAAAGTTACTAGCGGTGAATATGCCTGAGTAAATACAATAGTTTAATAGTACAGTTTACTTTGAATTAATACAGACGAAGTATAGTTAATTTGTATGTATATATCAACATCGCAAAAAATAAGAACTTTCTACTTTTCCACTATTCATGGTGTCCTTATTCTTTAATTTTCTTGTAGTGTTATTAAATATGTAACAGTATTAGTTGACAGAGAAAGGTCTGACACTTATGTTTGAGTTGACAGAATGTGACCCTTTTTCTCGTTCGCAGTATCCACTACCGACCACAGTTTTACCCCACAGTCGTTTGTCATTTCTTCCACCGCACTCATACAAATACAAACAGCCGAGGCGGAAGCCGTGAAATTTAGAAATTCCTTTGTCGACGCGTCGGCGCCACTTTGCCTTTATGTCTTTAGATCTACAAATTTTCAGATTTATTCTTTGAATAAATTTTTTGGTAGACGTTGTCTTCTTTGAAATTCAATTGGCTTCCAGTCAACACATTGCTGATGAGTTCCTTTCCTTTTTATAAAAAAAGTCTAGTGTTTGTATAGCATTGTTTTTTATTATAGGGAAAATATAAATTTGGAAATTTGAAGCGTTTGTGTTTCTGATGTGATTGAACTAACGTTTCTTCTTTCAGGCATTGACTAATTTAAATATATGACCTGTACTTAAGAGATTGTCATGTTATGTGTAAGTTAAGAAAGCCTTATGACATAACAATAGCGTACATATTTAGTAGGGTAATATGAATATTGCTAAAATTATTTTAAATTTGGAATTATACAAAAAAACACCACACTGTGACTGTTGTTTAGTGATGTTTATTTTGTCATTCACTTTTAACGAATTCACTTAAATTCTTTTACATTTTTTCTTCTATTTTCGCACCTAAACTGCCCATGAATTCGTTTTTTTTTCACATTTTTTTTCCATGCCAAGGCCTGTGAGAAATTGTTTTTTATCGATATGGCCGCCATTTGTACACAATTCAATTGATGTGTTATTTTTATGTAAACTGTTATATCTGGTGTACAATAAACTTGATTCTATACTTAAATTAAAATAAGTTTTTTATAAGTCTGACTATTTATTTCTTATGCATAGGCATCGTCTTCACCCTCCAAGAGAGATGCATACCACATGTCAGTATGCTTAATCTTGCATCCAAAAAATAAAACTACATCTCATCAACAAAGCTGACATCCCCGTTCATCAAAATTAATGCTGTTTTTAGTACCTTCGTAAGCACCACTGTTAATAACGTTTACTTACTCGTTTTTATTGCATACAAAATTAAATCATGAGTGTAAAAATATAAGAATTTTTTATAAAACCTAAACTTCATACACTTGAGGTATGTCGCCATAGTAAAATTTCTCTATTACACTAGACGCTTCCAACAATACGTTTTTCATCTCTGTTGTTGTTGAGTGAACGCTTTTTTACGCAATGTTCTTTGTGATATCGATGTAAAAGTCGTTAGAGAGACAGGAAGTGGTTAGTTGAAATCGATGTTGAAACACATTATGCTATTCAATCGGATATATGTTACATATCAAGACAGCACAAACCCTCAAAACTTTTTTTCTTTATAATTGCCTTATTCTTGAAAGAAAGAGACTTTATCTGAATTTAATGTTTTTCAACAAATGAATTATCGATTTCGGCAAGATCAAATATTATAAAAAAAGATAAATCGTTAACTAATGATTTCTGAATCATCTGGTACTGTTTTATTCCTACATAATGAAAGTTTAGACTTACATTCGATATGCTAATCTTCTTAAACAAAATAGTTCTAGTTGTTAATTTGGCCTATGCAATGCTATACCTTTCTTCTTCAAAACCACAACTTTACTTATTTATTCTAATAACTTTTAGAGAACGTAATTTACAGAGAAGCAGTAATTAGGAATTCTTTTTTTTTTCAAATATTATTGTAATACCTTTAAATGAGCAATTGTTGTGTATATATATGTATATAGTATCCAGGTACTAATATATTATACCCCGAACCAAAAAATGCTAAGTGAATGGGAACCCCCATAAGGCACGACCAGACATGAAGCTTTATGATTAGGCCTATGTCCAACAGTGAACATATTTAGCCCGAAATGATCGTATACGTATGATGATGGTATATTATGATACGCTTCCGAATTAAATGAATTTTAAGATTGCTTGCAGACAAAATTTACTACTGAGCTCCGGAAATATTAAATGTTAGCGAGAATTTTTATTTTTTAACGTAGACAAAGCCTTTAAAACACTTTACAATTTTGATACCTCTAAGTAAACAATTAGCCACTTGGCAAAAAACTCGTAAATAAATTCTTCAGTTCAGCATCATCTTGTTAAATCTATGTAATTCTTCAGTTCCTTCGTTTTCTTTTTAATTAATTTTGACAAATTGCCCTACCTTCTCAGTTTCTCTGTTGCGTTTCGTTTAATTAAATGTTAGAGTGACACTCGAAGGCATGTCCAAAAAGTGGCTGAACAGACCTTGTTGTGTACCTACTGTTAATTAATTATACTAGATACTTTAATTTTATCTACAAAGATAAATATAAGTTTACATAAGTTTACGCTAAGATACATTGAATACACTTTATACTTTTGATAAAGTGTAAAGGAGGAAAAAATAATAATTTCTTGTATTTTGTTTAGCACTCAGAACTCATTCATATTAATCTTGAATAAATTTGGTGTATTATCTAAAAATCGAGTAATTCTTGTATGAATGTATCTATTTAATCTGAATCTTGGAAGCTGTTCTAACTATTTTAATGAAATTTAGTATGTAGGAGCTTTCAGGGGCAATAAATCGATCTCGCTTGGATCCGTTTTGAGAAAATTTATCGGAAAAAATGCCGTGCAAAGCAAAAACAATAGAAAAAATTACAAACAGTAAAAAATACTGGCATAAGCAACTTACAAAAAGAAATGGCTTAGCTGTTTCATTACTTCAGAAACTAAATTTTCGTATGACACATTACATCAGAAACTAGATATTTTTCTGAGATCTGATATCTTTTTTACAGGGTTAGCCATAATATGTCAACAGTCGTCTTGGCAATATTTTACATGAAAATGATTTTTGGTTGGATATATATATTGCCTTAAAAAAGATGAACAGGAATCCATATGCTTACACGAACGTCCATTGAAAATATATTATAAAATGGTAACCTAACGTATTAGACGTAACCTGACTGAATCCTAGTTAGATCAATTTATCGCCCCGAAAACCCCCTCATACTAAATTTCAAGAAAATCGTTGGAGCCGTTTCCGAGATTCAGATTCAATGTATATTTACAAAAATTGCTCGTTAAAAGGGATTAGATTTCGTAGTCTGATAGACAACTCCATTTAGCTTCAAATTAAGCAGAGCTGTACTATTACAGCCAGAGTAACTGATAGATTAGATAGAAGAAGACTTATAAACACTTTTTTTTGTAAATATACCTATTATTACATATTATTATAAAAACATTTTATATTTTCAGATAGATCACAATTTTAGAACACGATTAGAACAATGAATCATAATTTTAATGGTTTTTAATATAAATAAGTTAATGGAGTATTTAAAGTAAGTATTTAATCCAACAAGAACAGATTTCTAATAGAAAATATTTTACTCAATTTCATATATTAAAATTCACCCCTATTTCAATGATTTATGATAATAAACGCCGTGCGACAAAATCCCTGCTTTATTGTATCTCAGTTGATACATTTTATCTTTAGTGACATGCATCCATATATTGTCCCCAATATAAACAAAACGAAACGCAATTTTCATGTTCAAGTCAATAGCTTAGAATAATAAGCTATAGTAAGTAATATTGAAGAAATCCACGTAAGAGTCCCTTATATTCTTTAGCGTTACTAATGTTTCTCATCACTTATTCACCCTATTAAACAAAATGCGTATTTTAATAACATTTTTTAATTTAAACATTAATCTTACACATCGTGCTATCTTGTGATTTGTAAATAAACCATCTCCTTTACTTTTAGACGGTTTAATGCTGAATAAAATTAATGGTTAAAACATTTATGATTGTTTAAATGGTAAGCCAGATCAAAAAGTAGAAATAAAAAAAAATATCCAATATACATATTTTGGTTTAATTAATGGGTCGGGATCACCGATAACAATTAGAAAATAAATCTTTTTCATTGTTAAATAACGGTAAGCATAAAAATACGTATTAATTTCTCGATCAGGAGAGGCCAGAGTCAATCACGATAACTATGTATTGTATTTATGATGAGTCTATATATTAGTGAAATTTCTGTTTTAATTATTTTTATTTGTTTGATTTTTGGGTATGCACCTGACTACAAACTATATAAGGATATCTCCTTATATAGTTTCTCACTTACTAACGAAATATCATGTAGTTGAGAACTTATCAACGTTTCAAACTTACAATAATCAAAAATAAATGTGTAGCAAAAACTTGAATTACTCATTTTACAAAAAAATATCGATACGAATTTTGTGACCATGGAGTTAACTTCTTATCTTAGTAATTTTCCAGATTTAGAGATACAATAAATGGAAGAGTTAGACGGTCCCTTATTGAAAAGAGTTCGAAATTGAAGTAAATAAATGTATCGGAACTAATAGTAGTAGCCGCAAGTAGAACATGGAAGGCAATTCCGGAGTGCTCTGCGTAGCTGGTTTACTTCACGAACCATTAAATTTTCCTGTTTGCATTTTTTAGCATACGTTACTCCCGAGATGAGAATACGACGACCGTTTTACGATTGTAGTTTTAGGGGAACAGTTTCCTTGAACACCACTCTACTTTGAATTTATTGAATTTTATACTTATCGTCAAAACTCTTAAGTAAATTAGTAATGAATTTTAAGTTTCCAAGAGTGGACATACTTTTAAATATTTAATTCAGTTCTTTTTGATTTTAACTTCATTATAATTATCGACTTATATTATAGAAGAACGTTTGAATTAGTATTATACAAGCTACTTTGCAACTGGATGCTTTAAAATATGAGGTTTACCAAATAGTAGACTCTAACAAATATACTCAAATAATATTTACAACAATTTACTCAACAGGTGTAAACTTTATCGAGCTAAATGATATATCATTATTTCGACTCGCACAGCCTAAAATCTGTCAACTGCGGCAGACTTAAAAAGAACTTAACCGCCTGTTGAAAACCCGTTACGATATGAGAGGGAGTTTACGCATGTGCATTTAGAAAGTTTTTTTTTATCGGTGAAAGATACTTTGAACAATTTCTAGTTCATTTTATAATTGTATTAACTTACTCATACTTTCAAATGTGAAGTGCTTTAGTAAAGCATACGCAGTAATGGTAGTTGTGGTTTAGGCTTTTTTTGTAGTTTCTTCAATGAAGGATTTCTGTAGTTCCATTCTTGTATCGATTTCTTATCTTAATTAATAACCACCAAAAGAAAAAGATAGTTATTTTAAGCTTTTCTGAATGTATATGGTCCTAAGCGGATAGTCCTGAAGGGATATCTGTGATTCTATTGAATTAATATAGTTGCAATTCCCTTTTCATATTATTTTTGTGCGGAAATCCCCCCGTGTAGCACCTGTTGGTGGCTCTGTAGGACTCGAGCTGGCTTAAAACTGTACGCCGTTTCGGGCACTAGAAGCCAAGGCACTAGGAAATCCCTGAAACCGCGACGTACCTCGGGCCACCTACAGCTTGCAGATGGCCTCTTCTTGTGTGAGATGACCGATGTTCCCGTTGCTGTCCCTTAAAAGTTTGCGCTCCATAGCGTCCGCGCCGCCGGATTGTTTCCCAACAATTGATTTTTAGCTCATTGGGGTTTCGTCTTTAATTTATATAATGTGCATAACAACATTTCAAAAATGCTATATATATGTACTTTAGACCCACAAACTAACTAAGTCCATCACAAATAGCCAAACAAGTATTTAAAATGAAAAATTGAAAGCGACACGCGTCGGCCAACTAATGGCTTTTAAAAATACAGTATTCTCTTTGAAGAGAGGTCTATAATTCAACATATTTTAATGGACAGTTTTCGCCACCTCACACATAGATGTACCTATAGAGGAAACCATTTTAAATGCTGACCAATTCAGAGTTTTTTATCACCAAAATATCGGTAAATATTTTTTGAAGAATCAGTTAAACCACACGTAGATAACGTATACATATTTCTATCGTATTCCTGTAGTTTTTTTTATATTTTGAGATAAATTTACCGTGGGAGAGCCACGCTTCGGCATGAATGGGCCGGCTCGGCCGGAGTGATACCACGGCCTCACAGAAAACCGGTGTGAAACAGTGCTTACGCTGTATTTCATCGAGTGAGTGAGGATACCGGAGGCCCATACCCCAATCCAACGCCCCCTATCCCCCTCACCATCCCCCTTCCCCCAGGCCGCTATAGTGTGGGTCACCATGCTGCATTGTTCTTTTTCGCATTGAGGATGGTGACTACCACTCTTGGATTCTGCTCATGCTTTCCATCAGGCAGGGCAGAGTCATTTTGGCAGCATAAGTATAAAAAAAAATATTTAGAAATTTTAGGTAAATAAATAATAAATAATGATAAATAATAATAATAAATATTTCGGACATCGTACACGCTACGCCATCTAGTCCCAAACTTAGCAGAGCTTGTATTATGGGTACCAGACAACTGATATGAATACACAAATTCATTTCTTTTTGTAAATACGTACATACAATACATAGAAAACACTCAAACTCTGAAACAAATATTTGCAGATCGTACAAACACATGGTTCGACCCAGGATTCAAACCCGAGACCTCAAGGACAGCAGTCGCGTACGATACCACTGCGCCAACGAGGCAGTCCTATTAAATAGGTACAATAGAACAGTAAGTGTTCCTGTTGTAATGGATTAAGAAACTGTCACACCTATCCTTCCCATGACCGCATGGATTTCGTAAGAGCCAATTTAAGGAACAAACTGCGCAGGACAACTTATCACTGTACAAAAAAAAACATTAAACAAATCCTATACCAACCCGTTTAGTTAGCGTGGTACAGAAGGTGAAAACTTATTTTTTGTCTTCTAAGGACAGGCCTATGTTCATTAGTTTTTGCAGACTTGGGCACGATCAAAAACCAACAAATGTAACGAGTTCCATTCGTGTGAAATAAAAAAATACAGTAGAAATACAATATTAGTATTATTATTCAAAATCGTTTTATTGCCTACACAAAAATATTTCCTATTTAAAGACTATTGAAATAATTCGAAGAAATTCTGTCCAAAAGCAAAAGATCGGGAGATGAAGATAGCATCTAGAACTATGTTGCGTATTTTAAAAAACGACTTAAGACTTGCAGCTTATAAGAAACGTCACTAGTGATTTCTTAACTGATAATTTAAAAAAGAATGGGGTGGTAAAATCAAAATAACTACTCAAGCGGTAGGGAAAGGGAGGTGTCTCAGAAAAAATTGTTTACGGATTACATTTTTTTATAATTGAGCAATATTTTAACAAATAAAATTACTGTATTTATGCCGAAAGCTCTAAAGAAGCACAAGTATAAGACTCAACGTCGGCGTTGTATCATAAAGAACGATCTAATCAATCTTGGTTAGAAATGAACATTCCGGAATTCATCACAGCTGAAGACTAGTCGTTATCTAGTCCTGATCTTAATCCACTGGATTATGATTTATGACCTGTTTAAGAGAGTTAGGCTTGCTCTAAGCGCCGTGATAATTTAGAGTCCCTAAAACAATCCAATTGATTGGCAGAATTTTCCCATAGAAAGAGTGCGTGCTGCTCACTAGTGGCTATAACTATAATTATACTATAACAGGCCTCAATGGTTAAAGGACTGTATTGCAGCCAATGGAGATCACTTTGAATAAGCTTTATATATTTTTAATGGTTTTTTATTAATGTGTTAAACTAACACACTGTGATAGTCATAAATATAACGTAGAAACAAAAAAGGTTTTCTTTGTAACAATATATAAATATTTTTACGATGGTAAGGCTACGTACAATTTTAGTTTTTGCTCGCAGCTCCGCTCGCATATCGGTTACGCACTAAAGTGTAGCCTATTTTCTTCCTAAAAAATAAGTCCCGCATGCCTAATTACACTAAAATTGTTTAGTGTAATTTTGCTAATTTGGCATGAAGATACTTTATTTTTTGTGCAGTAGGTAAGCCGTCAAATTCTAGCGGACAGACTTACTTTAAATTTATAGTATTAGTAATGATGCAAAGACTATATTGATCTTTACTTAACCATAAGAACATCATTTTATAAATATATAAGCAAATTCAGTTGCTCTTCCGCAAAATTCACAAAGTAAACAAACGTTGAAAAAAATTCGAGGTTAAATGCTAAAATCTCTGACCGATAACACACACTGTACTACTCTCGGCTTTGCCCTTAATCTGTTTATATAATTTTGGTAAAACAGATTCTGTAAACACCTACCATAAATTTTTATTTGGCAAGGTTGGGTGGAATTCCATTTAACCTTGATTTGGAAGTAAGCAACAATTTCAGATTTGTGAGATAACCCCTATTTATTTCCGAATCATGTGGGCAATAACAATGAAAGATCGTTTTTAAGCAAATTTTGTTTATTACGCAATTCACACTGAGAACCATAAATATGTGTTTTGCAAAATAAACTTTTTTCTAAATACTAATGTTAAAAAAATTATAAATCTACTAAGATTTTTTGGATACCTATTGATATTAAGAATATTATATTGGTAACTGGTCCATATAGGTAAGTGTATTAAACAATTTCCGCGGGTAACGTTGTTTGTGTTTTAAAAACTTTCTATTTAAAAAAAGTCTTATACTACTTCTCCGTATAAACTTTATTATTTCAAATACTTCAATTTTTTAACTTTAAATCAAATTATAATACAATTTAATCATAAACTTGTACTGTCTTTTAAAATTACACTTTGAATTTTAGAATTGGGTATAAGAATCTAACTTCATAAATAAAATAGGTGTTCATGATACCTTACAAAGTACCGATAAAAGTGAAGTTTATTTTATCTTCTTTTCTTCTTAACATATATCGTATCATCAAAGAAGATTTTATCTCCAAACAAAATATATTAAATGCTACATCTTAAGTATTTACGTGGAATTCACTCCAAAAAGGTCCGTAAAAACACACAAACGTAACAAAATAACGGCTTTTATACATATGAGATTTTTTCATTAAATATTCAGTACTATGGTTTAATTTCCTTATTTAGCCATAAACGAGTTGCCTGTAAGGTACCATCAAATTAGTATATTACTTTATTTAACCATCTGTCAATCTAACATTGAAACAAAAATATAATTTGTATCTTTTTTGTACTCCTTTTTTATTCGTATTATCTTTTGTCTAGAATATAACACTTTCTTGACGAAATTTCTACACAGTAAGAAATTAAGTCACTACCATTATCTGTTCGCTTAAATTTTATAAACTGCTCTAAGGAGGAAAGACTTCCGTAGTTTTAATCGACTTTTTAAACCTATATATATTAAATAACTCTATTTAATCCGGGGCGAATAAAGAATCATAGATGACCATATAGTAGGACTTTATGACCGTATAGGTTCTCACTGACATGATTCTGCAGGTATCTATTTCATGGATGAAATTAATTTTGAATAAAAGTTGAGGAAGTATTTGATGGATTAGCGATAGGTTGCCTATAAGAAAATAGCCCCAATTACTTTTAATTAATTTTCGTAAAATTAATTTGATAATATAAATTGCAGCTATATATTCTTTCAATAAATATTACGTCATGTTAAAGAAAACAATGTAAAGAAGAGAAAAAAAAAATGGTTGCCAGCTCTTAGTCAGCAGCATCGCAAGAATTGACAAGTATAAATAGAGATGTTATTGTTACTTAATTAGTCATCTGTTTTTTAGGCATTTTTAGTACAAAATTATATTTTTCTATTTCCTGTTTACAATGATCCTTGTTTGCAAGTTTAAAATGGCGCCAAGCAGAGCTTACCATGCTTTTAATCAACGATTCTCCCTCCAAATAAATGTCAGTGTATGTGTGACTATTAAATCTATCTGCATTACTTCTAAATATATCAAAACATCGGCTTAAATAAACCATCAATTCAAATTACAATGCTACGCAATTGCGTACTGAAGCGTATTTCAAATAACTGTTGATATAAGATATTGCCTTAATCAACATTGCAATGTGTAACAATGTAAAAGAAAAATGTAGCTTTCAGCTGCATAGCTACAAGTTACTTAGTTTGCTGCATTTCCAAAACACTGCTTATAATAAATATTTAAAATACAAAAATATGAAATAATATTTATAATATATATTTAGATACATATTTAAATTTAATAAAAGTAAACAAAACAAAAAAAAACTAGGTCTCAACTTTGTAATAATCACCTACAAATTCAATCCGTTACCAATAAAATTGTAGGAATAGCCAGTGACTCCGGAACCGAGTAGTTGACTAAACACCAACGTACACACTATCTAGAACAATGTAATTTGAGCTGAATGCAATCCGTGGAAGATTCAAACAAAACGCAGTGGTAAAGTTCGCTTCTCAATGTTGCCCCAAGCGGATGTTCACGACAGTCACCTTATTTGGCCTCAGTCCAGCATCACCCGGCAAACTTTTATGTTATTTCAATGTGGTTTAACTGAAAGAATTGCATTTGCAACCCGATAAACTCCTACTTTGTTATTAAACTCGGTTTTGGACAAATCCCAAAAAATAACTAGTTCATTATGCAAATATGTATATAGATTTGTTGCTTTGTAGAAACTTTATCGCAGTAATATTATTATGAGTGCGAGAGTAAATTTTATGAACCAAATTATTTGTATTGCAGTTTCAAGGCTAGTTTCATAGTCTAGATAAAAAAATATTATCATATTTGTAATCATTAACAAAATATGATATTAAAATGATGAGGGATACTGACCAGTCATAAATAAAAAATACGAAACTACTTTACTATAATACTTTAATATCCACGGAAGTGGCGAATTTTCCTGTAGTAATCCAAAGTATATCTCAAAAAGGATATTAATTACTAGACGAAATAATATATATTTTGATCGCTACATCCACATTAATTTTTTTAATAAAGGACTTTAAACACTTTTCAATAAACCCAACCCAAACCTAGAATATTACGTTCAATTTTTAATGATTGCTTGACGCATTAAATTAAAGCAACGATTGAATTTTTCCATTCATCCATCAGTTGATGTTTTCATACAAAAGTTGTCTTGAAGAAACTTCTTTTAAGCGTCATTTGTGCTTTTTTTTTGTGCAGAAACCCCCCTCTATACCAACGACTAGTGGTTATGACGGACTCGAATCGACTGAAAAACGCACACCGTCTCGGGTGCTAGAAGCCGGGCAACTAGATGCATCCTCGAAAGAAAATCTCTAGAACCCCGACGTACCTCGGGCCACCGACGGTTTGTAGATTCGCTATTTGTACTTACGGTAGCTTGATTTAGTTATTCTTTAAACATGAAAAGTTGGGTGTACAGAATTCTACTCAGTAGTTCCCATCGCATTCATGACACATTTAATTTTTAAGGTGTAGCTAAAGAGGATCTAAATAACATAAACTGACATTATATATTTTGGTACACTTTAGTAAAAATTCAGGCGGAAGACATAAAGATATTTTTTTAATGACATTTGAAATTTATTGTTCTTACGCAGGCGTTGAAATATTTAGCATTTTTATTAAATATGTGTGAAATTTTGATTCTCAGTATCTTAGCCTTGACACAACATGGAGCGTGTAGTCCAGTTGTTTACTTAATCTTTTAAACCAATGTTACAATAGAACCAGTTTACTAATTTAAAAAATATCACCATGGTGAAATTGATAATGAATATTTTTGTTCAGATGTTTGAGAAAAATAACTTATACTTATGTTATTTTAGCATCACCAAAGAGTACTTTGTAACGAGTACACGTGTAAACTTTCAATTTTATTGCGAGTTTTCAAAATTTCATAATTTAATATCTTTTTCTATAAACTTTTTTCCAAACTATCTTAAAAATAATTTATTTTCATTTTATAAGTATTAATCTTGTATTTTTTATATTCTTACTTTCTTTACTTATACAGTATCAAAAACGAAGGCTTGGCTCTAAACGTATTTGGTAAACATCTATTAATCGGCCCGAATAATGGTTATCACTTAAAGGTGAACATGAATATTAGAAGTAGACGGCAATAGGGTGAACGATCTTTTAAATAGGGCCATCAGAATTCTATGGTTACCTGAAATAACTAGAATGTACACAGGTATTGAGGTTATAGAGATATCGTTAAATCGACTTCGCAATCGAGTTGATCGATAATTTTAACACTTGTAGTAAATGAGGGGTTCTGAGACGCTAATTTTTTTCAATGGCGACTTGATGATTTTGATGCTAATTTTTTTCAATTGGTTACATTGGTCTGGGTCGCTGTTGTGACGACCCAGGCCAATGTAACAACTTGAGTTTCCTTGAACCTAAACATCAGCATGAGGGTCAACTAAAGGATTCCAAAAAAAGAAAGAAATATTTTTTATTTGAGAAAACGGTAAGCTGTGGACTGTGCTGCGCGGTCTTTTTTGTATTGTACTTATGTACTTCGTTCCGATTTCACAAATATATAGTTCTAGAGATTGACTCCTTTATACAAGCATACAACCAAACATAAACTCTTCGGTTTTGTTATATTAAATTCAATACATATGAGCAACGTACAACGATCACTTATTGAAGTTAAGGCTACCCAGTTCCAAATTGGTTTGCAGCGCCTACGCTAAACACAAAATTGAGAGATTTAAAGGAATACATTTAAGTTTTAATGTCAATTGACTCTCACACCTTATAACATAATATGTAATATAACATGTTCACCTCTAAGTGATCGAATTTAAATTACCTAAATACTTAATTTGGACAAATTATCCAAAGAATATTTTTATTTTTTATAGTGATTTTTAATTAGCTCTGTAGTTGGCCTAGACACATTGTTACGTAAAATGTACGTTATTTTGTTTTATATTTGTTCATCCTTGGTTTTATATTTTAATATTTAGCTGTTACAGTTTAAGTCAAATCAATAGCATGCGCTAATAATAATAATTTAATAATAATATTAATATGAAGCTTTTGGTAAAACTAGAGCCACATAATTGATATAAAAATTCTTAAAAACAATTGAAAATTATGTATATTTTAGTAAAATATATAATATCATGTATATATGAATTCCAGGTTTAAGTTAAGATATTAAAAGGTACTAAGTCTATTTCATCTTCCGCTTGTAGTAAATGTTTTCATATTTTAAAACATTCAACATTTTAAATGTCGAACAACATATAATATTTCAAACGACTAAGTCAACTCAAACAATAATATATTTATCCGAATGACATGCTAATCAAGTTTCAAATATTTTACGACCTAATTTTTACTTAAAACTAACATTTTAGGTCACTTTGAGCGGATGTTTTTTATTGCTTATTTTAAACGATTGTAGAATAAAAATTAATGGAATTGGAAGTAATAATAAAATTTAATTTTAAATAATTTTATCCATACATAATTAAATACTTGGCTTGTCTTAACAACTAAAGTTTAAATAAATTAACAAATTATTTTTGAGATATATCTTTATGGGACTTTATAACACGACTTTCCAAAGTGTAAAATTTAGTAAACATTTCGAAAAAAAAACATTTACGCGGTTGAAATCTACCACAAGTTCCTACTAATTTTGTGTTGACAACAAACCACAAATTAATTTAATTTATATTGAACAAATGCTTTTATTCGGCATAGTACGTTTGTGTATAAAATAAAATAAAAATTAGGACAACTTCATATAAACCTCGCAAAGAAATAAAATCGACAGCGTATTTGTAACATTTTGAAAGCTCGGCTCCAGTTGAATGACATTTTGAAGCCATGCCATGCCATGACGTTTTGTAGCCTACCAATACCAAAAGAACTTCGTCTACTAAAAGAACATCAGTTCTTTCGTTTCATAATCAATTGTTTTTGAGATTATCACGTTCAACCAAACAAAAAAATCTATTAGTTTTATAGTATTAGTACAGATGTGCATCTATATACAAAAGGTATTCATGATAACCAAACTGCTGACAAACTAAAAGTTCCAAGTTTTAGTTTCATCAGCGAGACAATGACAAAATCGGTGTTTTTGAGATACCAATAATCAAAAGTGGTACTAAATTTCAAAAATGTTGGTAAGAGAGTTCAAAGAAACGAAGAAGCGTTACGAAAAGTTAGACCTAGTGTCCTTGTACTCCGTCGTTTCGGCTTGAGGACTACTGTACCTCCAGATCAGCATATATAATAAATAAGTTTGCAGCATAAATCTACGAGGAAAATTTCGTTAATATAAGTGAAAATTTAATACCCTTGGTGGTATCCATTGTAAATATTATAATGCTATATTTTTATATACACGATATAGTAATATAAATATATCCATATGTTTACTATGAAAAGTAAAGAAATGCTGATCAGCATTCTGGATACCATCTGCGTAGTTTGGAACCAAACGATCGTGTATTAGATGTGTCAAATATATTCTTTATAATTAAATTTTTTGTTGTCAAAGCAGATTTTATGTTATAACATAAAATCTGCTTAATTATGAAGTAGTGTCAATAAGAAACTTTGCGACGCTACACTTCCTATTCTTTTCATCAAACCGTACTTGAAAAACATGTGCATTTTTGACGAGTTGCTTTGGTTCCAATAAGGCCAGGATGCGCCATCGTGACCGTTTCCGCGGAACCACCGAACTGTAGAAGTTATCTTAATGAATTCAATTTGTTACATGACTCGTTGGTGTATTGTATAAATGGTGGAATCCCAACACTTTTAGGTTAAGTTACTTTAAAAACTGCTAAATAGTAGTGTAGTGTACCTAAAACACTGAACCCGTATGTTTCATTGAATTCATGTATTGTTATTTATCAAGCGCTCTTTGGTCTTGCTCCGCTTAGCTTAGCTTGTTTAGCAGCGTATAATGATAGGCTGATGACGATTACATAAGTACCTGAGTGATGTAATGGGTGTTATACTCCTGTATTTTTTCAGTTGATTTTCCCTTTTTCGACAAGTGTCTGTTTAAGTGTGTGTGTTTATGTGACAATACTATTTTCGTTTGATAAAAGAATTGTATTTATTTTTTCAAGAAGGTCACTTTCGTAATCATTTGAAATTAAATGTAGGTAATGCTAATACACTAATGGTGATTGTCGGATTTTCAGAATGCACTAATTAGGCTATTTAATAAGAATTGCATTGGGATGAGACTTTACAACATTATATTACTATGCAAATCATGTGATACCAGTTAAGTCTGATTATCATCTGATTATAGATTCTATCTCAACCATTTACCGCTGCGTAGCATTTAACACTGCGTAACAAAGTAGTAGAAACGCCTCAACAAGACATGTAATCGAATTTTGTGGGAAGTTAATTACAACAAGACTACTTTTAAGCTCGTTTTCCTTGGGATGTCCTTCGGCAACATGTTAAAGAGAACGTTGCCCTTTCATGCAATGCTGCTAATCTTTTATCTGGTTATTTTAATGCGAAACACAGATAACACCGACATGGACCTATTTGGCAGTGTATTTTAAATTATTTCGAAAAGGAAGCATGGCGAAGATAAGGCTATGCGCAGTGCAGCATCCGCGGGTTCGCAGTGCGTCGGGCAGAGCGGCGCCGGGCACTTGGCACAGCTCTCGGTCAACGTCCTCTGTCTCCATAAAAGCCTCCATAAGCTTGAGCCAAAACAATTTCGCCAAATTTCTTGCCAGTGCCCTAACACGCATGATTTTACGATCCTTCCGCTCCTCTCTCCATTCGATGGGACTCGTTTATTTTTGGGCCAACGGTTCGTGATATTTTTATTGAAATTCGAGATGCTTTGGTATTTACATGTTACGTTATCAGATCAAATATATTCTACCACACTTCAGTGTATATTGGTACCTTGATGAAACTGTTGTCTTAGAGACTAGTACATCTACATTAATAATACTGTTTTTAAATTTAGTTCTTGAGTTAATGAATATTAGTAAAATGTTTTTGCTGCTGTATTCAATAATAGGGTTATTATAGTTTAAAATAATACACAGTAATATACCAAAATTTAGTTTTGTATAATATTAATTATTATAGTTATATGATAATAAATAAGAAGTGTCATGTCTTCTTCTTTTCTGAAACATTATTGAAGCTGTTGTTAACATGAATCGTTTGTATTTAAACTCAAGTGAGCTTATTCGTATATTCGTACACCATTCCACTAGTCTTTTTAGCTTTAATAAACGCCAAAAAAAATGTTTTAAAGTAAATAAAATAAATGTTTGGTAAATTTTATTATAAGTAGTATTAGTAAAACATTCAGAGCTTTTATTAATTTGTACACAGGGACAAAAATTATTGTAAA
>PKRV01002726.1:92044-117502 GCA_003709505.1 Hyphantria cunea
ATACTTTTTTTTTTTTTTTAAATACATACATATTATACATAGAAAACATCCAAACACCGAAACAAATATTTGCAGATCATACAAACATTTGGTCCGACCCAGGATTCGAACCCGAGACCTCATGGACAGCAGTCGCGTAAGCTACCACTGCGCCACAGAGGCAGTCAGCAATTATCTCAATAAATAATAATAATAAAATAATATATCAGCAATTAAAAAGCAAAAATCTTTACATCATGTCAGATTTTTTTTTTTTGTCAAAATTTTCTGCCAAACTATGTTGGGATCTGTTTCAACTCTACCGAACTGCCAATGCTGCTGCCATCAGAATTCCACAACCCAAATACTGAGCCATATCGAAGCTGTGCAAAAACACTTGTCGGAGTTTTTAGGACTCCAACTACCCGTAACGATTCTCAAAGGTTCGTATGGCAACCAGGACTGACGGATTAATGTATTCTCCGAGGCTTGGAGGGGCTCGTTAGCGGAGGCCGGCCAGAGCCAGGAACCTCACTTTTTTATATGACAGTATGTTAAATGAAAAAACTTATCAGTGGTTGATGTGTAATCCTTCCAAAATATTCATCACGTTAGAAATTTTAACGTTTCTTGAGCAGTACTAAAAGTAAAAATAAAGATTAAAAAACTAAAACCGGACTGACTACGTAATAACTGAAACGAATGGAATGCGCGAACTGTACGACATCATTTTGAACATGTTTTGATTAAAACAAAAATATATATTTGCAATATAGGTACTTGACAAGTTCTTATGCTTGATAGCAGAGACAGCCTATGTCAGCTGGGCTACTTATGGAGTTATGGAATAATTTATGGATTGCACATTCAGTAAAATTGGTTTAGTAATTTAGGTGTTACGGTGAAACATATAAACACATATACATGCATAGATTGCATGAAGAAAGAGTTTCAAAATGGATAACCCGACTACGTACAAACTTTGGGAACAAATTATATATATTATTCACCAGAGCCATCATAACAAATCCATTCATACCTCATTCATCAAATCAATCGGTTCAGTAGTTTAGACGCCATGGTGAGCCATACAAACATATGCATAGACTGCCAAAAATATAACTCTTCCTTCTGGCTTTGGCATAGTCGACGAACTTAAATTACAAATCTCGTAGAAATATCATATGAAATCCTCTCTTAATTTCACTATTAATACATCATTATGGAGTAAATATTCCTTTATATCCTTTCTGCTCTGAGATGAGATGTGAATCTTATAAATAAACCTACATACGAATTGTACTACAACATGTATACGTATCTATAAACGAAGTAACAAAAATATGAGGTGTAATAAATATTACGATGCCCGTAGTGCATTTAGAATGCAGATTTATTTTTTTTGTATTGCTTTTGGGAACTCAATAACATGAGGTCAAATTCTTGTAACTGTCTAATGCCCTCGCCAACTTGTGCGCTATTGTACCTAACTACCTACACAGCCTTCTGTGTGGTGATAAACATGCCATAACCTCCTTGTGAGGACAATTCTCAATAATGTGTGAGAATATGCACGTTACAAAAATAATAAACAGTTAATATTTATATCTATATTGTTGCAAATATCTTGCTGAATCAAATGATTGAAATTATAAAATATGATATCTATAATATTAAATTATTTGACCATAAATTCTATGGTCTTTTGACACATTAACTTTTACGATACTAAAATAAAATTAAATATTATAAATATTATCCAATATTATCCTATCATTTTATGCAGTTCACCTAAAAATGTATATTTGTGCCACTACTATAATATCTAGTACACTTACAATTGCTTACTGATAACAGTAAAATGTCGCAAAATATAACTTGAAAATCATAAATAATAATTTAACACCTTAAATATTTTTGTCCATATTACCACGGCATATCTACTGTGAAACAAGAATTTTGGAAATAAAATACAAAATATTTTCAAGAGTACTAAGTATACTATGAAAACCATAGTCTAATTGTATTTACTAATGTCTACGACAGTATTTATTCATACCATTATGTAGACATTATTCAGTTCAATCAATCAATCAACAACCCATAATGTTCCACTGCTGGGCTCGGGTCTCCTCTCAGGAGAGGGGTAAGGTCATACATCCCCACGCTGGCCAAGTGCGGGCTGGGGACTGACAAGAATACGTTGTGACTGCGCAAATCTTGCCATTGGATGTTTTTAAGCCGCCCGAAGGCCTCCAACTAAGCTTCATAACTGTTATCGTATTATAACAATCGAGACCGAACCGAATGCTTAACGTGACATCCGCATCACTCAGTTGGATTACCATTATTAGTTAAAATATAACTAGATTTGGCCCGCATGTATGTCGATTATAGTATTAAAACAGCCTATGTTATTTTTCAAGAATAAAAGTGTCTCCGTGCCAAAATTCATTAAAATCAGTTCAACAGCTTATCCGTGAAAGCGTGACAGATAGACACATAGAGTTACTTCTAAATTAATATATTCAGTTTGGATTTAACTTAAAATTTTTAAAAAGTAACTTATCTAGTACTTCCCAGGTTGAATAGTGCTGAATTATCATACTACATAAGTTACTTACTTGTAGCACATTTAATACGTAAAGCAGTATTTTTTGTATGTGGATGTCTAAGAATTCAACTCGTGTAACAAAATTCCAATAGACAGGCTCAGTGAGCTTTCATAAGATATCTGGAGCATAAATTGTAATACTTATAACATTTAAAAAGTTTATTTTTATTGTAATGCAGATGAGGAGTTTTAAAGAATAAACATACATGTACATACATTAATTTATTATCACATTTCATAAATAGTTATCTTAATTTTAAATATTGTAACTAAGTTGTTAACCCTAAAATATAAATTACATTTAACTAAGCAGACAAAGCATTCTTTGAAGAGACTTTTGTACTTCAAAAACATATAAAAAAATTACACAATTACAAATGGAGGTATCAAGGTTGATCTGCGTGTCATAATGCTTCAATGATAATTTTGCTAAGTTAAATTGAAATGTCATATTCGTGAACCATATTAAATCGTGACCCAAATGAAGATGGTCGTTAAATAAATTGCAGTCAGTCGGAAGATGAATAAGGTGAACAAGGAAATCGTCTACTTATTTCAATACTGATTGAAAGAATTGTGGGGTACGAAGTATTCAAAAGTTTAGTTAACTTTTTCGTAGATCCATTTGCCAGAGTAAGGAGTTTCCAGCCTCTTGACTGATGGACGGAATCCTTTTTCGTCAGCGGTATAGTCTACTCTGTACATGAAACCGTCAGGGCCGATGTACTCATAGAAGCCCTTAGATGCGATCCCCTCATCGACAGTATTTGGGTTCTTAAGGACAGCTTTTTCTTCAGCACGGATCTTGTTCTCGGTTTCAAAACTGCGAAAGAAAAAAAAGTAAATTGCAGATTTTCTAGATGCTTTTTCCGTTCTATGTTTAAAAACAATCACAATCTGTCACACTTTTGGTGTTATTGTGTGTTAACAATGCATAAGTATATTAATACCCATAAGCGAATTCGTGATCTGTTATAAATTTAAATAGTAGTGTACTTAGATCTGTAAATAGACCGACTGATTACGGCAATCAAAGTGTAGGTCCACAGTGGCAGATTAGTCTGTTTTATGCCAATTGTGAGAGTAAGGACTACATCAATAATTTGATAAAACATAATACTCTAGTAATTTTAGGCCTTGCTCGAAGTCACAACACAAAGTTTCGGAATTACTAGATAAATGTGTATGTGTGTGATAAATGATAGAATTATTTCAGCTTAATTTACAAGTATAGATTATTACCGTTTCTAAGCAAATTCTGCATATTTACTTAAAAACTATTATATGGCATACGAGTTGCTTCTCGCAAGATTAACTAATGAATAATAACAAAATGTCATCATCATACTTGGAACCTATAAAACAATTTTTAAAGAATTCCATATGTAAATAACAACGATAAGCTTGACATTCAGCAACGCAAGGCTGAATTTTATTTAGAAGGCGGGGAGCTAATAAATATATATCTAGATATAACGCTCCTGGTATACTAATATTTCATTAGCATATGATGGTGCTTCTAATACGTCGTAAATTAAATGTTAATACTAAGTTCTTCTAGGGATGTGATATACATTAAGGCAATTTGATATAATAAATTAGAAAAAGTATATCTTAATCTTCTGAGTTCAAATTTGCATCAAGTTTTGAGCTGAATGTTAGTTCAAAGTTCAGGCATAAATACTACTGTGTTTCAATGTCAAGCGTCCATGTGTTATGGTCAAGTATCCAACATTCAATCTTTTATTTTTTGGCAATAAATCATTTCATTTGGAATACACATTATCACAGCAATAATTACACTAATCTATATAATGCTCAAGACATTTTCAGGCGGCAAGCTATCGCTCGCAAAAAAGCTCCAATTAGGGGATCTTCTTCGGGCCTCAAAAAAGGGTCTCCCCTTTTAAAAGTTGTCGTACTTTAAAAGTTGAAATGTTTATTAAATTATATCACATTACTCTCATATAAAAATTATTTGCAGCATTTCTAAATTTGAAAAAAATACTCACTCGAAATCATATTTGTCCTCTTTGTAGTTATGGTTTTGCTTGATGATCTTAATACCGTTGTTTTTGTAGTAACCGTCCTTGTAGTACGGAATGTCTTTAGGAGGGATTTGAATTAATCTGAAGTGATCCACTGATGCTTCTGGTACGTACGGTTCGTAATCATGTGCATAAGGTCCATACCCGCCATCGTATGGATTATCAATGTGAATGTATGGGTTTGGAACATGGATATATTTACCCTCATCTGTAGGAATATATCTGAAAATAAGTTATCCATTGATTATTTAGTCATTTTAAATATTCAATAGGTCGTTACAGTTTTATCGGACGGCTATATTTTAATTTAGTGTATAACTCCTTGTTTTTAAGTTAGTGAATACTGAGACATGTGTTATTTTAATTTTGGTTTTTTTTATAAATTTGGAACATAAGTTATTGATGTGTTGGGACATGAGTTTACCCTCTATTAGATATGACTACAGCTTTTTTATTTAACAATAGGTAACCATACACCAAAAAGTATATTGTATTATCGGCTAAGAAAAAAATACCATTACTTACTTTCCAGAATTTCCATATTGATACGGATTCCAGGAGCCATCTTCTATTGGTGAACTTAGTACTGCTACAATGCAGAAACAGATTACCAGCACGAACTGAAAAGTAAAATATTTTTTCATAAATCTAAATATGCCTCTTACCACAATAGTATTAGTTTTTATATAATGTAATCAAAATTCTACATTGTAAGTATATAAAATATCAAGATTTAAATGAACGAAAATATACCTCTAAAGAAAACATCCTGTATCACTTCACGAAAGTTGTTGTTAAATATTTCCACCACTTGTGCACTGCAACTGAACGCGATTTCACAACGCGGAAATTTAATTCACGGTCACACTTCTGTCCGTGTGTACACTCCTTAGAGAATTTCAAATCGTTGTGTTGATTTCGAAATCGACGCTTCGCTTTTATACATTTGCAACATCAACTCATCTCTTCTGCAGGGGCACAAACACATAAGCACGCGTGTGCGTCACACGTAAGCGCCACACATAGACTTGACACGGTTTTTATTGTCTTTGCACGCAATTGTTGATGAGAGTTACTTTATGCGGGTATCGATATCAATTATAAAAAAATATTTGAGGTCACAACTTTTCTAAGAGCACTTTAATGGAATGTCAGATATATACACTTGTCAAAACATATGAGAGAAAAATTGCTTCTTTGTATTTCATGCAGCAGATTATTTTTTTAAAGTGCACGAAGTATAAGACGATTAAAAAAATTATGATTCACGTCCATCGTAATGTTTTACGTGTCCTTTCGCATTTCTACCTTTTCTATAATTTTGTCATTTAGGGTGTGATGATTCAAGAAATTTTTGTTTTACATTTTACGTTTGATATTTACAGTTTTTATTGCAGCTAAAAACATAAGTATGTTGTTGTTACTGACATTAATTTTAGTGTTGTTTTAGTATTCATAATACCCTTTTTTAACCCAATGATGAGGGTTTTAGATTGTAGTTTATGAGATTCAGACCATCAGGTATATAATATATAGGTTGCAGCGGCGATCAATCCGTATTATCGATAGTCCCGAAGCCACCAAGACCCTTGAGCCTCTACAGTTGCGTAGAGATATCGCCTCCTTGGCAGTCCTCTATCGCCTTTACCATGGTGAGTGTTCTGAAGAGCTCTTCCAATTGATCCCCCCCTCTCCCTTCCTCTACAGAACAACACGTGCCGGCCTTAGAAGTCAACGCTTCAAAGTGGAAGACATACATTCTCGTACTCATCGCTTCGGTAATTCCTTCCTGTGCCGAGCGGTCAAAACCTGGAACTCACTACCAGCGCACGTGTTTCCTTCCCACTATGATCCCGGGTCCTTTAAGCGGCGCGTGAAAAAGCATCTCACCAGGCCGCCATAGTGTGGGTCACCATGCTGCATTGTTCTTTTTCGCATTGAGGATGGTGACCACCACTCTTGGCTTCTGCTCATGCTTTCCATCAGGCAGGGCAGAGTCATTTTGGCAGCTTAAATATAAAAAAAAAATATAAAATGATATAATATTGTATCTAAGCTTACATCGCTATGCGTGGAGCTATTTTTATGTATAATTTTAACATTATGTAGTACTATTAATGATACTCTTGAGTTGCAGAAGGTAAGTTGGTTTTGCTTTTGGCTTAGCAATATACTTTATGATTATGACTACTGATGTAAAGCATGCAATGGCCAACAAGATTGATTATATTAAAAAATAGTTTGCAAAAGAAACAAAACTGCACGATAAAAATTCTTTTAGTTCTGTACCAAATATTGGTGTTTTTGTCGCAGGATTTTCTTTATTATTAGAAGAAGGTATATTTATTCAACCTATTTTTTATAGAATGAACATTTAAAAAGTGTATTATCAGAAATATTTATAAATTATATATTTAAAAATAAACAAATACTAGCAGTTAGTAAAAAGTAATTACAGAAATCGTTCACAACGATTTTTGGATTGGGGTATGGGCCTCCGGTATCCTCACTCACTCGATGAAACACAGCGTAAGCGCTGTTTCAGACCGGTTTTCTGTGAGACCGTGGTATCACTCCGGTCGAGCCGGCCCATTCATGCCGAAGCGTGGGTCTCCCACGGTAAGAATACATCACTTATCTGTTGGTTTCTTTTTTTTAAAAACATTGACAACATTTAGCTAATACAGATACACTACACACTAAAAATTCAGACTACACGTTTGGGCTAGTGATTTTAGTGGTCGCCTCCCCGTTTCCTACTGCGCCAAGTGTTTTGGGTTCAAATCCTATATGGGACAACACTTTGTGAGATCCATAAATTGTTGTTCTAAGTGTAGGTGTACTTTAAATACATTTCATATATGTTTGTAAAGATCCCCGTGACATAGGAATGTATATTCCTAATGCGGGAGTTGTCTAAAAAAAAGGTACAGGATCCAGCCTCTTTGAGCTACGGCAGTTTAGTTTCATTTCCCATCCGAGATTTGTGCTTATCCCTTACCCTAGCTCCCTCACTCCATCCGTTTTTCTTATCTAAGTTCGCCTCTTTCTACGTACCATGTGAAACGATTAAATTCCCAAAAAGGTTTATTTTACATAGGTCTTACTAAGTATATGTAACTCATAGGAAAATACGTACAAGAGACTTGTGTTAGTCATAATTTATGTATAGATGTAATTTCTTTTCGTCGTCGAGTAAAATATGAACATCATCATCATCGTCAGCCTATCGCAGTCCACTGCTGGACATAGGCCTCTACAATTTCTCGCTACTTGGTTCGATTTTCGGAAAAAATATGAACTTTTGGTCAAATTTTGCGTTACATATAGCTAGAAATATAATTAGGAATAGTACACCTACAAAAATGACTTGATAATTTAGTCATTTTCAAATAAATAATCTAAGCATTTAAAAAAAAGTACATAACGGTACAAGACTAACAATGATATCGGAATGGGCTGTAGCAATTCTTACGAAAGATTGACCAACATCTTTCGACAGTACCTATAACTCCTAAAAATACACAAGTGTTAAAACGCCGTTTTGATTAATTCTAAAGAATTTTAACAGAATACAATTATTAAGACCGAATGTAAATATGACTTTGTCTGCATTCCAGTGCTTATAAAATTTCACATTATATTTTAGTGTCACTATTTGCATATTACAACCACGAATTTAAATTCGGATTTACCCATGGCTACATTTCCTATAAGTAAAAGTTAAGTATCTGTAGAATATTAAAATAAGTGTATTTCTAGTCTATGATATATGATAACCATTAACGAAATACGTTGAATGATGTTATCTGTCATTCCCTTATTTAATTTTAATATTTTTAACATTCATCATAAACTTGTAATAACGTATTGTTACCCCAAAGAAAAAAAGTTTGACCATGTAAAAACAAAAAAGTTATGTTTAAATCAAATGATTTTGATTAATATATATATACTGACCTAACTGCCTCGGTGGCGCAGTGGTAGCGTATACGACATTTGTGCATGAGGTCTCGAGTTCGATTCTTTAATCGAACCAATTGTTTGTATGATCTGTAAATATTTGTTTCGGAGTTTGGGTGTTTTCTTTGTAAAATATGTACGTATTTACAAAAGGAAAAAGTATACATGTATTAATACCAGTTGTCTCACCCATAGGACAAGCACTGCTTAGTTTGCGGCTAGATGGCGTTGTGTGATATAATGTCCGTCCGATATATATATATATATATATATATATATATATATATAGCTAGGTTTCCGCAACTCGACGACTTTGAAGCGCCTATTCTGCAAGGTGGGTCGGGCATTATTCATGCCAACCCAGTTCCTCCAGAAAGCCTAGCAGATCCTTTATGTTGCCGACGACTTCTGGAAGTGACCCCGGCAATCCAACGTATTTCGCGCAGGTGGCGGTTAGGGCGGCTGTATCTTTCTTCTCTATCCATGCTCTATATAGTTCCCACTGCAGAAGACTTTGTAGGGCTTGTAAGACTGATTCCTGGAGATGATTGCATTTGCTGCCATTATTATACAAATGCACTCGCGGGTCCTCATAGAGTTGTAATCCTTACTTTTTGTCGAAGACGATTTGCCTTTTATTTTATATACATATAATAATTTTTGGAACATATATTTAAATTGCTACTTTAATTTGGACTAGTTACTTTTAACATCTTGAGCTTAAAAAAAGACGAAGCATGCTTTTTACCGCGATACCGTTTCTCTTGAGGATATCACTAATCACAGAGGGAAGCGATGACACTTGATGTATTCTTGCTCCCTACCATGCCCAAAACCAGTTGTCTCTGTATCCGAAGCGTATCTTAGTTGAATCCCTTGCCAAAGAATGTTATTTCATGCTTATTTTTTAGTTTTATTTTAAAATTAACTTTAAGATGAATTTATAACGTATTTCTTGTAACGATAAGTAGGTAATTAATTCGTAAACTACTCAATGTGAAAACATAAGTTATTAAAAAAACTGAAATCACTCTTAAAACTATCATCATAACTTTCTCATTTTCACTGTATTATGATAATATATAAGAGTTATAAGTGTTAGGTAATAAAATCAAGTTTTTTTGGGAAATCGTTGCTAAAGTTAGGATACATGTGAAAATGATGCTTAATTGTCACGTAGCATTTAATTTCTCAAGTCCATTATCACCTTTTGTGTGAGTTGTACAGAATTATTTTACTACTCGAAAACACAATAGTCAATTCCTTTCTCTACACCTCTCGCTACTAAAAATGTGCTACACGCCATAAACATGAATGGAATTTACTAACTGTAAGAATTTCTAAATAAACAGTTCTATGTAGGTACTTAGCTAAGTCTATAATAAATCATGCATACAGAAATCAAATTGAATTTTACTAATACATTTTTTATTAAGAGGACCTACAGCTATACAAATTATATAATTCTATTCTAAAACATATTCAAGCAACCGATTGATTACATAGTGATAGCCAGTTCTGTCAAATAATTAAAACGTGGCCTGATAAATTCGTGTAAGAAAGAATTTTTTTATCCCAGGCATAAATAAAATTGTTTCATGATTTCCTCGTACGTTATCACATCGCGGAAAGAAGAAACAATAATAGTATTTAAACAGAATACAGAAAAATGTTTACAAACAAATTCGAGAATGACTTCATGTTCAGTATTTTATCAAGAGGTCAAAGTTAAAATAGCTTCTGCTTAAGAACGACGTCACTTCGTTTCATTCAAACATTTAATTGACACGTCATATGATTATATGGAACAGGTTCATTAATATAAATGTATCTAAGTCCGGCTTAATACAAGTACAAATTATTTTTCTTCGAAGCTGCTTTGTTTGTTTGTGTCACCAAATGTTATGATGATTGTGTAGCATTCCTGGGAAAATTTTATCACTCGGCGCCAATGACGTGGCGACTTGGGCGCCATCGAATTGTATAGATATACATAATTTATTTAGTTATTTTTATTCATTAATGGTATATGTATATGTAATGTCTGTTAAGCGACTATTAAATAGGTAAAATATAAATAAATATTTCGGACATCTGTATGTGACCGACAAGTTTTACACGATACATATAATCGTTAGTTATTGAGATCAATATATAATACATATGGTCAAAACCGCGTTTAATTTTATTTAGAGTATTATTTTTCAATACGATCTAATAATAGTGAAATCTTTACACTCTAAGTGAATCTTTCTTGCACTTATTTAATTTTAACATTGAACAAACAGTTATACAATTAACTTATACAGTTCCACCAAAGAGTGTTTTTAATCGAAATAAGCTAAGCTTTAAATTTTTAATAATATCCAGTGAAATGTTATTAAGTGTAGGAGGTGTTAAAATCCAATAATAAGAGTTGTGTATGCAGACACAGAAAGACAATCATAGCGTTTACATTGATATTCATAATCATAATAATTATGTTAAAACATCATTATCAAAAAGAAACATTTCTTTATTCATTAGAGTTTTATAAATTGTTTAGAGGGTTACCGACTAGCAAAGTACTTGCGTAAAGCTCAATCAATCAATCTTAGCTGTCACAAGTGTCGATAGCAATTTATATCGAGGCGCTCTCTCAAATACCTTTAAACCCTAAAATCTGTAAAACGACAATCTAATTACTGACTTACTTTATTTATACTCCAGTTCACTAGAGTTACATAATCATTAGTGTACAACCGCAGAAGCAGGTCAACCAGAATATTTAAAAAGTCAGACAAGTATAATATATATATAAAAAATCCTATTTATTTCCTTGCTAAACTATATTTACGTGTGTCAATCCTTACTTTTAAATTATGTTGAAATTTTTAGTTCCTACCATTTGCTCTCAGGCCGATGAAAGACAAACATGTTTATCCTATTATTTTTCTTCAAAACTATTAAGAATTCCACCGTTTTATGGTTAACCGAATATTTTTCATCAACATTTTCTTTGTCTTGTATTATTCTGTAATATACACGGAAAATAGTAAATTTGATGTGAATTGACAGTATCGTGTTTTTTAACTGATTTTGTAACAATTGACATAGTAATTTAGTAGCACATTTGACATTAAAAAAATTGGAGAGGCCTATGTCCAGCAATGGACTGCGATAGGCTGATGATGATGATGATGGTGATGAATATCATGTTGTTTTCTCACTAAATACTGGTGATATATCAGTGTCATTATCTCAGTACGTTCATTATATTTTATCTTTCGTACTGTTAGGTGGTAAATATCTTTATTCACTTTGATATCATTTCGTACTTTGACGAATCTTGAGTGCTAGAATAATAAATAAATAAATATTTCAGACATCTAACACACAGCGCCATCTAATCTCAAACTAAGCGGAGCGGAATTGAAATAAAATGAATTTTCAATAAACATGTTTCTATGAAAAAAATTAGAAAGTTGAATCGAGTGCTTATTTAATTACTACATTAAATACTTATTCTATTTTTATTTATTTGTTTTATTTGAAGGAACACAAACAATGTATCGTACAATAATATCTTACAATCTAATTTATGTTTTGATCTAGTACATACATAAATAATATGTGTCCACGGCTTCTGAAGAAGCTATACATGCACGACTATAATTTTAGTATTAATGTATTTTTTTTTGTATATATCTACTCATACTAAAGTCTAGCTAAAGCTAGGGTTAAAGTAACGAGAAAAACAAAGACAATCGTGATGTTCTTATAATGGATTCTGGCCACCAAAGCACTTCATGTTTGAGGTTTTGGCTGTTTGTATAAGGTTAAACCCCTGTAAATTTAGAGTAATCAAGTTAAATTTTATTTATTTTATACCTTGCTTTATAGAAGCCATTGGATATTTTATATGTTATTCCATCTGATTGCAGTTCCGTAGGTCACTGACCCAGTACACCTGATTTGTTATTAATTCTTTATAACGTCGTAAACGTTTTTGATCATTGACGGTCCCAAAGCTCTAAAGCTGTCGGCAACCTTAGCATATGACTCATCACTTCTTGCCATCTGTAACTGTTAAGTTATTGCAATATAGTATTAACCATCAATATATATGTACTACACATATAGTGATACTATACAATCGTTTGACAGGCAAGGAGAGGTGATTAATTATTGGAAATGGTTTTAGATTATATTTTTTTGACAAAAAAATGTTGTGAAAAAATATTTTAAATGGCGTAGATCCAAGACATTAGCCAGTTATGTCCTTGCCCCCACAGTCATTACGAGACTTTGCATCAAAAAACATGCCATAGTCTAGACATAACAAAATACAAGAGGTCCTTTAGATTTATATAATACTGCGTCGTGCTCTAAAAATGACAAAATAAACACATATTTTTGCATATTTATTAACACTAAATTGGTTCACTATTATAAAAATGTGATATAAATATAATATTATTATGGCAATTATAAGTGAATTTGACGTCAGTGAACCGGAAATCCACAAGTATTATATTAAAAACTGGTGAAAAGTAGGGAAAACTTATAGAGGAAAGATATATTTTTTCACTTTTGATACAATCGATGAATTTTAGAATGCATTTTTGGGTCTCTTTGCCTAACTATGCACATTTTTGATTTTGTTTCAATTAAAGCAATTGTATACTATGTATAATAAAAATTCCGATTCGAACAAATGGATTTACCTGTTACTCATCGCCCAGGGATTCGATCTCAACAATTCATGTAAACAAATTATTACAATTACATTCCGAGATTTTATGTGACGAATTTTAATAGCTTCCTCCTAACTCTGAATAATATTTGATTCTTTGAAAACGACATTGGTTTACAATTAGGCAACAACATTAAAGTTCAAATTACTGTATCACCCCTGACAGTGAAACCTTCGCCGAATTAATTGCAAGTTGATTTTGGTCAATTCACTGCAGATTGTATCCTCAAGAAATTGTAAAAAATTAGCAATTGGAAAGAGTTTATTATTTCCTTTGTAAGGTGAACGTAGGTTTTTCGAAAATAAATAAATAATATGTTCAAAGGTTTCACTAAAAAACGATTTATCAAAAGTTTTTTAAATTATTATAATGTTTTGTTTTTGGAATGTAAAATTTGTGGATTTTATTGCATTTTATTGAAACCGAATTTTATTGGCTCGATTCTGAATCTAAAGCCCATTCTTAAATTTGTTATTGAGGTTACCTAATATGTCTCTTTAATTTTAAGTAAATCTATACTTCTAATAGATTCTTAAAATATGTGAGTGAATTAAAAATGCATTTAACGGTTTTATGCAACTGTGTCATCTTTCATCATCAGCCAGTTGCAGTTCATTGCTGGACACATGCCTCTAACTATGTAACTGTGTACCAATAAATAATGTAATTTATGAGTAAATTCTCAAAGATCTTAAGATTTGAAAAACAACAATGAGCATCTGGTGACGTTAACGCCACGGGCCCTAAAACATATTTTAAGTCTTGCTAACTTAGCTTTAACTTATTCTAGTCTGAGTCTGAGGCTACTATTCTCGCCTACAATTTATTATATTGATTGGTTGATCGATAATATGGCAAAATATAACATTTTAGACACATTTTTATTTATTCAAAATTAGATTTTTATAGGCGTTTCTAGCCTTAAATAACTAATTATTATTATAATCTGTTATATCTATATAATCAATTGATTAGAACGTGTTATTATTTCCTTTTAATGACTGTATATTAGAAGTTTTCTTATGTATACTTCATAATTATCTTAAAAGTATATACATATGCTACAAGCATCGGAGTCTCGTGACCTGCTGTTGGAACAGTTATATTTATGCTATCCAAATTGACGCCATAACGATTCTGTGACGCCCTCAGCAACATATGATTTTTAACCATTATCGTCTTGTGATAAAATTTAATAGTCCAAAAAAATTAACTCCTTTTTAGCAAAACAAAGTAGATGGTTAATACACAACAATACACAACCTCCTCCTGTAACTTTTTATTTGTTGTATCTCTATTTCATATTAGGTAATAATAGAGAGGCCTAACAGCATCTTATATATCTTTTATTTTGTAGATTTATTGTAAATAACTACTCCGAACGGAAAAAAAAGTAAAAAAGCAATTTAATTCTGTTTATAAATTATTATTTCAAGTAACTTAAACTTCAATATGAAAAAATACAACTCATGTTACTGATAAACCCTATTATTGGCACATAAGTTGTAATTTACGATATACCCAAATGTATAGAGTTGTATAAATATGCGGAAAACCGATACAGTATATTTTTTCACTTAAAAGAAATCAAGATTTCATTGTTATATCTATTGGGAAAATACAAGAACATAAATTATATTCAATTCTAAAACATATACATAATCACACAACAACATTTATTCAGATCCTTCGATAAATATCCTGTTAAACTTTCTAAAAGGCGGAGTTTTCATAACAATGAATAGATAATAAAAATCTTATATCTTGTATCACAATAAAGTGCCGTAAAGATGATGCATAAAGTTAATAATTAGATTCAATAAATTACACCTACCATCATAACCATAAATCGAATTCTCTTAGCGCCTTTATTCAAATATAAGTTCAAAAAAAATTTGTGCCTCTTTCTGAGTGAAATGAATGAAAACGAATAAGTATATACGTCAATTTGTCAATATATAAAGTTGTGTGACTATCTCTGACTGACAATATCATAAATCACAATGAATCACCGAATTGTATGTACGTGTATAACTTCCGTTCCACTACACCAAATTAGATAATTCATTTTTTTATGTGTTTGTTATTGTTAGGACAAGGTTTACATAGAAGAAAAGAGAAGTGGAAGTATAATATGTTCTTAGTTTAAGACTCTACACTACTCGTGGGACGCTCAGGGAGGCATAAGTACTAAAACACGATTTTCGAAAAATTAAAGAATATTTGCGAAAAAAATATGGTAGGATAAAATAAATTCGTCGATTCAGCTTATGGAAGATAAAATAGTTTCTAATATTTCACAGTTTTAATAGTGGCTTGCAAATAGCAAAATAGTTAAATCAATGAAATAATTACATTTTAATAAAACCTGTATTTGTGTAGAGTAAACGATAAAACATCTAAGTTCTGAATAGAAATGATAATTAATGAATCATTCATGTATATCTGTAACATAAGTAGTAAGTTGCAAATCCAAAAATAAATAATTTTCTATGCTTATTAAAGCTTCGGGCATACAAAATATCTACTTTGATTTATGTCTTTTGTTTTATCTGGCTAGAAAACTTGACACGGAAAATAAGTTCACCGTGAATAATAATACTTAGGTGTTCGTTTGTAACTCAAATTAAAAAAATATTAATTTGCTATTTTCGTTAAATGTTAAGCAACACATATGCTTGAATCAACATTGAAATTCAAATTTAAAATCTATAATTCAATCAAGACACCAAGTGACATTTATGAACGTTAAATTGAATCTACAGATAAAAATCGTAGATCGACACAAACAGACGCCTGATGTACTTTATTGTCAAGGTGAATTAGGTGAAAACACCAAAATTCACTGCCTGCCTGTGTCGATCCATAACTTTCATTTTACAAAATACGTAGGGCCTCATGAGAAAAATACTGGCAAAGAAACTCATGGCCACTCTTTTCAAAAGTCAGATTTACATGAATGGTTAACGGTGTGCAAGCTGTTACCATCTGAATTTCGTTGCATTAAATGCTTCAAAAGCTAATGTACTAAAAAAAAAACTCGCGACTGAATTAAGAGAACGAACTAAATCAATAGTATTGGCTAAAGTATCGCTGACCAGGCCGACCAATCACACCAAGCAGCACCCGCTCACGAGTATGACGCATGGACCAGCCATCGTCTCTCCCGCCATATCAGAGGGAAAGAAACGACCCGCACCACGATGACACCGCAAGCAATGACATTTTAGTGAGCATGACAAACCATAGTCGAGATACTGATAAAAATCACTAATTAAATCACCTTAACAATCGTCACGCATTATTTTCAACTAACAATGATTTGTTAATCATTTAGATTAATTATAAGACCAAGAAGTTTTTGTGTAAACCTCTGATGACACCTTAAGCTCACGACTGTTTGTCGTTTAGATAATCGTTGATTGTATAGAAGGCTTTCTTAATAAGGTGATTTTTTACAGTTGGTTTGAATTTATCTCCAGGAAGGTCAATTACATATATAGGAATTTTGTTGTAAAAACGTATACCAAGACCCTCGAACGAGTTGTGTACCTTATTTAAACGATGATAGATACCAACGAGTTTAGAAGTTATCTAAGGTACCAAACTATTATGACTAAAAAAGATGTAAACAGATTATTTATAACCGAAATAAGGACGACATAATTATAATATTTGCATACCTCCAACTAATTTGCATTCGGAAAAGCAGTTTTAAAAGGACTAACAATTTAAATAGTGTGTAACATTCTTACCATACAAGATGGATAGGAGCGTGTGAATAAATCCAAAAAGTGATTAAAGAGAAATTGGAGAAGAAATTTAACTAAGGTAAGTAAGTAAACCCCTGCAAGATGATGCGATGACCTGGTGAAGGTGGCAGGAAGTTGCTACATGCGATGCCGATTGTTGTGTAGACCTTTTATGCTTCAATGTCAATTCAATAATTATTATATTGTATACTAGCTGACACGGCAAACCTTGTTTGCCATGTATAAAAAATATTTAGAGGTAGATCACTCTGCCTGGGGGTGACAGATGAGGCCATCTGTCGCCTTAGCAGAAGCAGGCTCAGTTAGGGGGTGCGCGCTCTTCTTCTCGCAGCCTGTTTCCACACAGGAAGGGGCCATCTAGAAACCGTAGGTGGCCCGAGGTACGTCGGGGTTCCAGGGTTTTCCTTCTTAGGGTGCACTTGGTTTCCCGGCTCCTAGTACCCGCAACGGCCCGCGGTTTTAGTTGGTTTGAGTTCGATATGCCACTAGGAAGGTGGTATATTCGAGGGGACTTCTGCACAAAAGAACAGAAACAAATAAAATGAAATAAAAAGGGTAGGTTAACCTTATCAATTAGGGGTTTAAAAAATATATGTTGTTTTAGTGTCGGAGAGCCATGCTTCACCCGATATGCACACAAAATTTCATAAAATCGGTCTAGTCGTTTCGCAGGAGTTTGGTAACAAACACCGCGACACGGGAACTTCATATATTAAATAATCAATGGTGGCATTTTCTCAAAAGTATTTCATTGTTTTACTATATTTAATTTCTTTTATCTAATGCGTTTTTTTATTGCTATTTTCATTAGAAGAATTTTCATATAGAGCATTTTAATGTGTTAGTTGAATGGTAACATAATTATAAACATGCAATTTCTATCACTAATCAACATGAATCTTAAGTGTCTGCGTATTTTAATGACCACTCTTTAATACATATCCTAATTCGAAGTAGGTTGTTTGCGAAGAATGTGAAGTATTTTTATTTACATAAACATTTTTGTGATTTTAAAACTGCTTAACCTTGCTACTCGACCTTGTTATATTTAATATTTAAATATCTAAAGCGGTTTTAATAAGATTAGTATTAAAACCAGAAGTCACGACACAACAAACCTTACCGGGTCATCATATATACTAAAAAGCCATCAAAACTTGATATCGTCCAATAAAAATAACTAATGCGGATTTGATAAATTTTACTATATTAAATGAACAACCAGGCTAAACGAATTCATGAAATGGTTACGATATTAATTTAAAGTACGCTATTAGTCAATTTGTTGAACCATTATTTAGCATATCGTGGAAGTGATTGACTAAACTAGTAATCATTGACTTGGAGTATTGCTGGTATCGTTGCAACTCTATATTATGTCTAGGCCTATGCCTAGACATATATGCAAAGTAATTTGGTAATCATCAAATATATTAAGTTAATAGAAGCAGGTTGACTAATTTTAAAATTCCGAATAACTTTTTGTCTATTTATTACGAATTCAAAACGCTCAGAAGTTAAATTNTGCGTGCGTCCTACCCGTAATGACTTCCGGAGCCGAAACGTGGACACTTACGGTTCGACTGGTCCATAAGTTTAAAGTCGCTCAGCGTGCAATGGAGAGGTATATGCTCGGCGTTTCTCTAAGGGATCGCATTAGAAACGAGGTGATCCGACAAAGAACCAGGGTCATCGACGTAGCCCACAGGATTAGCAAGCTGAAGTGGCAGTGAGCTGGCCACATTTGCCGAAGAACCGATAACCGTTGGGGTAAACGAGTTCTTGAGTGGAGACCGCGTCTCGGCAAACGTAGTGTAGGACGTCCACAAGCCAGGTGGAGCGATGATTTGCGCAAGACGACTGGCAGGAGCTGGATGCGAGAAGCCATAGATCGAACTAAGTGGCGTGAAATTGGAGAGGCCTATGTCCAGCAGTGGACTGCGATAGGCAGATGATGATGATGATGATATATATATTCAGTCCCCAACCCGCACTTGGCCAGCGTGGGGACGTATGGCCTTATCCCTCTCCTGAGAGGAGACCCGAGCCCAGCAGTGGGACATTATGGGTTGTTGATTGATTGATTGATTATGTATTATATAAATCTCAGTAAATGTGAAGTTTTTTTATGTAAAATCTAAAGCGTAATATTGCAATATTATCAATATACCTTATTGCGTTATTGTTACATGAATACATACATCAATATTACTCTCCAATCTTTATTACCCTCCATAGGAACAACATTTTGGAACAGCGCATCTAGCGTAATGTTTCGAAAGAGAAATCAGAAAGTGTCAGATGCGAACACCATGTTTCAGATATTTTTTCACGCTTTGGGGAACGATATGAATATTCAGCATATATTATATATATAAAATTTCATATTAAAAGGTTAGCTATTCAAAATTTAATTATATCGCAACGATACAATAACATATATATATTTCGCAGAATGAACATTATGAAAGTAGATGGTAAAAAAATGTCTTTCCATACTTTTTGAATTATGTTACACTAACTTAAGATTCCGATAAATTTAAGTGGTAGTCTGAATGTGAGACTGGTTATACTCAATTTCGTTTCACACTCTGTATATTGCTCGTTTATTAAAATATTAAGTCACTAAATCTTAAATGATCTCAGTCTGCTATCGGAAATACATATATATACGTTTTTAAGTTATTTATGAATGAATAACATTTAATATTCATTAAATATTATAAAATGTTTGATTTGGTTAATATTTTCAGCCTTGTCACACTCCATTAATTATATTGTAATTACAGATTTTTTATACATTAATGTGTATTCAATAAATTGATTATGTCAATATTATTTCTATATCATTGATTTATCTCTTTTAGGACTTTTGCTTTTATTTAATATTTTTTATTTCAATCATCAGTAGAATGATATTCTTATTGCCTTGCCACAATAACAATTTAAATATTAACTCTTTGTGATACTTTAATCTCCAATTTTACTGTGACCATTTGATACCTTTAAATGAGCAATTCTTGTATTTTATATATATAATCTGAATCTCGGTAACGGCTCCAACGATTTTCATGAAATTTAGCTAGGATTTATTTTAGAAAATTTTCAAAAACAAAAAGGTGATAATTATTATTCTTAACAATAATATAATTATATTTTATATAATCATGTTATTATTCTCATGATGGAAGCAGCAAGCAAGTCTCACATTAGACTTTTTTTGAACTATCTGACATTTCTAAACGCATTGGCTTTAGAATGAACAGAAATAAACCGCTAACTATATTCAACTGTCTTATTGACCCGGGGTCCTTAATTCTAGATTTGATTAGAACCACCCTAATTCCCAGAAGAATACCACTAACCCCTTTAGATTATTACATATAGAAGAGAAAATCACTCATATTAAGTTAAATAGCTCGATTCGTAAATAACATCGTCAAAAAAGCAATTTATTTACTCACTCCAGTAACGATTAATACCTAATTATATCTGTCATTGGTTTAATATATTTACCACTTTGTTAGAACAAGGGACTTTAAATTATGATATTTATTGCGCTATAAATATTAATTTTTTGTAAAAAATATTGAACAAATCCAACAACTAAGAACTATTTAATATGAATTGCTGAGGTAATAGTTTGTTAATTTAAAAACTTTTAGAAATATTTAATTTAACCTATTCTTCTTCTTCTTCTGATGAAATGGCAACAACCCGGTTCAGCTATTTCTGTCAATATCAAGTATTTAAAGTCTTCAATTCTAAGTCTTTGAATCTTCAAGTCTTCGTCGTGATGGAATTAATGATAAAAAATATAAAAAATGTGGATGACATGAAATGGGAACCGTGTTTTGCACAAACAAAAATCGATCTCCTCAATTTAAGCCCTATGTTAAAGAAATACAATATTAATGTGATCGGCAGTGGCAGTCATGCAAAAAATGAGCTAGGAATCTGGTATGATAAATTTAAAAAAATAGTGTAGGAACTTGCCTGAATTATTTAAAAAAAATATTTCCAAACATAAAAACTGCAACATACATACTTTTTCCAATCATTATCTTTTCATTATAATTACTCATATCACTTAAACATATACCATTAATTATATTTATTTTAGCCGTTGGAGAAACTGTAAGAAGGTTTAATATAAGTAATTTGTGACCCTGTAAGATATAATTTCAATATAATGCACTTACAAACCAATACGTCCTTCAATAACTACTTGATGAATTTTATAATCTTGAGGGGTTGAGCATAAATTGCAACGTTCATTTTTAACAATATGAGCAGAGCGTACATCGACCTTAAAGGGTCAACATTCGAAAAATGGAGGCATCGAACAGTTATAATCATGAAACATAATATACGCGTATAAAAAAGCATTATGTACCGTTTCTGATTGCAAACTTTTCACAAAAAACAAGTGGATCGATTAAATATTTCGTAACCTTTGCATTTCAAATACTACTGTTTTTTAATTCAAAGTTGTTACTACTAGTACCATTTCTCGCTTGCAAATAGCAAAGGACCATATCGTTTTGGGGAGCTTTGTGGGAGGCCATGTCCAGCAGTGGACGTCTTTCGGTGGAGATGATGATGATGATAAGGGCATCTGCAGTATACAGAGATACTAGTTGGTTATCAACATGCTTACTGAATATGAAGAAAAGGAGTCTTGTGTAACGTGTAAACGAATAAAAGAGTATTTAAGAAAAAAAGAAGCCAATTGCCATTCTTATCAGTGAGCTTTTTCAGTATTGTTTGTAATTCTTCACAAAATACATTTCACAGGTAAAAGCGCATTATTTTGGTGCATGATTTGGCAAAGCTCTCTTATTAAAAATTAAGGCAAACTTAAGAATGCTATTCTAAAATATTTGTCTTCCATTTTCTGGTATTTTTTTTAAAACAACATCGTTTTTAAACTTGTTACGGTTATCGGATTTCATTTGCCATCGTACCCAAAAATTAACACAGTTGTACACTATATAAAAAATATAAAATTGTACCTTCCTACAAGGTAACGGAAGAAAAGAATTTTAATGTTTTCATAATAGGTACTCATTGGATTAGTACGATTCCAAACCTTTGAAAAGAAATTTTATTAAACGGTTTGTTTTTTTATCACAGTTTATACTACCACAGTATTATTTCTAATAAAATATATTTATATAATCTATTTTTAAAGGGTCTCCGGTATCCTCACTCCCTGAGTGAAACTCAGCGCAGGCACTGTTTCACACCGGTTTTCTGGGAGGTATCTCGGTTTTCTGGGAGGTATGCCGCCCGTAAGTGGCCCGCCAGGCATGATCACCTCGCCTGGTCGGAGGATCCTCCCTTTGTGTTGGAGTGACATGACATCCGTTCCTCCACAGTGACCACCACTCTTGGAATTTGATTATGCTTTCTATCAGGCAGAGTAGAGTCATTTTGGTAGGGGCCATACACAAAAAAAATGTGCGCCCTTATTTCGCATTATAATATGCGAAGTCTTTGATTTCGTTCAGAAAACCTTTATATGTAGTATTTGGTGTTTATAATTTACGTCTAACAACTGATTTTGCATTGCTTTATTACACATACAAACAGTTAGCGTAACATAATATATTGATTTGATGGGCCAGTCGGGTTTAGTTTAGTGATCCTGCATTTACTAAGCCCCCTATGTCATGGGGTCGATTCCTACTCAGACTATATTTTTGTGTGATAAATGCGATAATTTGTTCTGTGTCTTGGAATAATTTATCTATATCCTACATTAATCTATATCTTATCAACCTTTAATAGTTACTACATAAGTAAGGGCATAGACGTGTCTTTAATAGTTCATTTATAATATGCATGTAATAATAAACATATAAGTACGTTTATCAGCATTCTGGTTACCATAGTACAGGCTTAGCCAATTTTAGGATCAGATGAACGAGCATGAGATATGCAATGTTATTAAGTGGAAAAATATCTTCTAATTTAAGGAACAAAATTATGTATTATGGTCATTTAAGTCTGTAAAAGGTTTAGAAACAGTTTGGTTCCAGTTGCAGTTGCCTGAACAGGTTTTGATATTACATCTTCACATGAAGATCGACCAGTGAACTCAGCTTTTTATTAGGATGCATTCTTTGTTACAACAATAAAACAGGAAGACGCAACGGAATGTGACCTTGCCGCAATTCTCACTTGAAATTTTTGCATCGTGTGTGCACCAACCATGACATTTAATTTAATCTGTTTCTTTTCACTCTAAGTGGATACTTACAGTAAAGAAATAATTTGCAAGTCTTGAGTTTAGTTTAAATTTATGTGATTATTTGTGATAAGTTTGATCCTTCATTTTTTAATATTTTAATTTCACATGAAAACTTATCTGTAACAATAATCAAAATCTCAAAACTATTTGTGAAAAAAAATGTAAAAACATTTAGTACATATTTTACCTAATTTGACAAAAAAAAACAAATCAAGAAATTCAATACACTTGTATTGAATTTCTTGATTTGTTTTTTTTGTTTCTAAAATAAGTCTATTTGACCTAAGTTCAGCTAAATCAAAATATGAAAAAATAAACATATTTTTGTTTAAAAACATATCAACTGATTTTATTTTTTTTATTATGAATTGCCCCAATTGCAAAAAGACAATTTAAAATAATACACATAATGACTGAAGACTGTTAAAGTTTTTGATGGCGTAAATGGGAATTATTTTGTGTACACAAACATTTTATATTTGCTATTAAAAATTTTAAAACTATTTTTATTACTTATTTTGATGAATATGATTAAGGTTTCTTATTTAAGGATTAAATTGGAGAGGCCTATGTCCGGCAGAAGACTGCGATTTTTTTATTTTTTTTTAAATATCTATTTCTTTTTTTTTCTAAAAACTATCTAAAGATACTTGGATTTTGAAGACGAAGGTACGGAGTAATAAATAAATTTATAAACACAAGAGACGCGCATAAACACAAAAAGAGTTTCCTTGCCAATCGGCTTAAAGTTAATTGAAAATTATTGGTCAGTCTTTACAAAAATATGTCGCCATTTATTGGTCAAATATTTCAACTTCATTATCATGAAATTAAATTCTATATTTAAGATCGCATTAGTAACGAATCATATTCATAATTTACTTTAACAATATAAATATATTTTTGTAAATATGACTTAGTTTTTGTTGAAGTAACAAAAAGATGAGCAAATATTATGGTAATACGAATATAGGTACTTGCAATCAATTAAATCCCTACACACGAATTTCAATAAATCTATTTATTTATTTCCACTTAAAAACAACCATCATTACAGGCGAAGCCCAATGCGATAGTGTTATACAATCTATTTCATTATTGATTTCTCCATTACCCATTACTACTCGTTGGTTGTTGGGGTTTTCGTCAAACTTTTAACTGCAGAGGCATAATTATGTTTAGAACTATAGGATTCTTAGAATAAATTTTTCATATTATTTTTATTTTTTGCTTCTTTTGTATTTGTTTTTTTCTATGAGTAAGTAATTCGATAGTGAAATCACATACACAATATTAACAAATATATGTATTCAAATTTAAGTATGTGCTGTGTACCCTTTCATTATAAAGAAACTTCTCTATAATGCTAACGAAACTTGCTAGAGTACGTAGCGCATAATAATCTTCTTCATTAACATAGTCTTCGATTAATAAATTTCAATTGTGATATCTTGTTAAAAGGGCTTATCCATATAATTTAAACAAATAGTTCCTAATAAGCAGAGCATCACAAAATTAATCAGTTATAAAAAAATTTTAAAGTTTTTTCCTGATAATCTATACCGTAACCAGTTTTCTTATATTTTAATACACATTAAAATTAAAATACCACTTTAATGGATTCCTTTTCCTTTTCGAAAACAGTCAAACATTGATGCTACTTATTATTTAAATTTATATTATAAATATTCTTGTTTGGGCTAAAAATACTTATAATCGTTTCATTTAACAAATTTTAATAAGATTAGTTTAACTTGTTATCATATAAAAATAAAATCAACAAGTTAAACTAAAGGATTGTATGAATCATACAACAGATATGTTTTTAGATATATATATATTTATATTTTTCAAATTTTAATTTAACTAAACCACTATAGGTCAAATGGACTAATTTCAGAAAACCCAAATAAAAACAAATTATGAATTTAAATGACGTTTACACTTATCGGAAAAAATGTTTTGTCAAATGAAGTAAAGTATGTACTAAATATTTTTTAAATAGTTTAGAGGTTTTAAAAAAAAAATAACGATGAAACCTATGATAATTTACGCAATATGATTAGCAAAAGCATCTAGCAAGAGATTA
>PKRV01002726.1:117622-132483 GCA_003709505.1 Hyphantria cunea
ATTATTATATATAGGTAGATACAATACAGAAAAAGTTGACGGCACGGTTGGCCTAGTGGCTAAGCAGCCTGCAGGGCGGCAGCACGGGACCCTTTCCTTCCGACTGACGCAGGTGCTTTCCGGGCACGGTTGCTTCGGGAAGTACCTGCACTCGGTCGCGCGGAGGGAATTGAGTCCCACCTGCCACCACTGCGACTGCAGTGAGGATCCGACACGCTGGCGGTGTGCCCCGCTTGGGCGCCGCAGCGTCGGGCCCTCACTGTAGTCATCGGAGGAGATCTCTCGTTGCCGGCCGTCGTACGTTCCATGGCCGGCGGCGAGAGCAGTTTTACCGCGGTCGCGACCTTCTGCGAGGAAGTCATCTCGCAGAAGGAGGTGCGGAGAAGGCCCGGGAGGACGACCTCCACTCGGACTCGATCCGCCGCCGGCGAACCGGGTGGCGGAGGCGCGCCTACCAGCGCCTCATGGCGCCCTGAGTATGGCCGCGAATGGGCGGGACGGGTTTTCCCCCCCCAACCGCTTCACAGGCCAGCCGCGAGGGGGCGACATAAGGCGTAAATTGAGAGGATATTACATCTAGAGACGGTGCCCGCTTCAGTGCGCTGGGAGGGGTCCGGATGGCGTAAGAAAGCGGTTCCCGGATCTCTCCCTTCTCAGGCCTCAGGCGCAGAGTGGCACACCGTGTGGTTTTAGTCGGTTCGATTCCGACACACCGCCCCGCCGCAAACCCTGGACAAAAAAAAAAGTGGCTAAACAGCCTCCGGATGACGTAAGAAAGCGGTTTCCGGATCCCTCCCGTCTCAGGCGCAGAGTGGCACACCGTGTGATTTTAGTCGGTTCGATTCCGACACACCGCCCAGCTGCAAACCCCGGTGGGATGAAGGCCCGAAGGGGAGCCCACAGGTAAAAAAAAACAAAAAGTGGCTAAGTAGCCGCCACGCCCCACCGCGTCGCTTTCTACTGCGCCTAGTGTTATTTGTTCAAATGCCACAAGGGGCAACTCTTGGTTTAATCTATAAATTGTTTTTCTGAGTATGGGTTTTGTTTGTGTTCTTTTCATGTATGTTTGCAAAGTCCCTACGCAGGATGTATATTTCTAATGAAACAGTTGTCTTTTAAAGAAAATAAGACGACTTAAAACCTCCAATAGATTTCTAATTTAGGATAAAAGTCCCTTAATAATAAAGAATAAAAAAAACTTTCTAATTCAAGCGGAAACATTTCCAATCTCTACAATAGTTGCCATAAATGATGTCTTTTTTTAATGACAACTTCATTGCTTGGAATACATTATGTTTCTTGGGAGACCTAACAAACATGCAAGAATCGGACACAAAGAACACCCAGTGGTTCCCATGTAGTAATGGAACCTACAATATTCCGCTTAGTAGGATGCGACAAAAACAAGATTCGTATAGTGAATTTTCAAAATTTTCGAATTAATACGGAGATAGATGAAAGTTTGATTTTGGAACGTTTACTTTTAATATAGTCGTACTATAAAATCTAATTTCACTTCATTCCGACAAAATTAATTGATCCTGTGTACCTCTAGTAAGGCTTAACCTTAAAAGTAAAACGGGTTCTTTATTATAATTTTTTTTTGTAACACTGCAATAAGTAATAATAATAATAATAATAATAATATGGTTTATTTCTCAAAAACAAAGACAGAAATTCACAAAATCAAAAGCACATGGCACATATCAAAAGTAATTATGATGAACTCTGGTACCCAGGATAAGATTTAACTTGTGTTTAGGGTACCAGTGTCCTCGCGTACAATACATACATTTGTTTGAAGTAACTGGAAAAACAAACAGCATTTATTAAAAAATAAATAAAAATAAACCACCTAAAGAAATAGAGAATTAGAAAGAAAATAAAACAAAATAAAACTCAAGCTCACTATTCATTTGCATTTTTAGAGTAGCCTCTTATTATGCACAAAGTAATGTACTGGTGTGAGTGTGTGTGTGTGAGAGAGAGAGTGTGTGTGAGAGTGTGTGTGAGTGTGTGAGTGAGAGTGAGTGTGAGTGAGTGTGAGTGTAATTGTGGGTAAATATATTTGTGTTACATGTGTAAACGAGATTCATGTGTTTGTATCAGTTAAGTCTCTAAGTATAGATAGTTTAGGATCCACATCGCATCAAATCCTCCGTCTGTTCATAGTTAAGTGTCAGTAACCATCGAGAGACAGTTACTTTACACTCTTTTCGAGTCATGGGTGCAATGGCACACAATTTATTAATTTTGTTGTAGAGACGGTTTGAAATGTAAGAATAATTGCGCTTTGCGAGGCTCGTACGACACCTGTGTTGCGCTGGACACACATTGAAAGATCTACGCTTATTGGTAGCATCAGAGTCCCGTGGTACCGTCGGATGCTTACGGAGGATGGTACTGAGAACAAAGAGCTGTCTAACAGTCAGTACTTGGCACTCACTATAAAGGTCAGTGGTAGGGTACCGAAAGGGCTTTAAGGTCATGACTTTAAGGACAGCTCTCTGTGCCCGCTCCAAGAATAAAAGGGAAGTTCTATGTGCACCACCCCACACGACAATGCAATAATTCACGATGGACTGACACAATGCAAAATAAACCATTTTGATGGTCTCAGAATCCGCAGAATACCTAAGCCTCTTAAAAATGAACATGCACTTGCGGACCCGACTTGTAAGTTTGTTGATGTGGAGCTTCCAGCTTAAAGAACTGTCTATGACAATACCAAGATATTTAACATCCTTGGAACCAGTTATCCGCGGACAGTCGCATTGTAAAGAAGGCAGATCGAGAGGGCAAGTATGAGCTTTGAGCGTTATAGCTTCAGTAGGTAGTATAAGTAACTTAAATAGTATATGCTTTTTATACAATACTCAATCGTACATCGTAAGTGGTGTCACACTTTAAATTACAGGCATACATTGTGCACCACTCCTTTGGTAAAATAGCATAAGTTTACAATGGAACGGAACGGAAGGAATCAACAATTGATTTCTATCAATACAACTATTGATTTCTATAACAATTGATATAATAACAATTGATTTCTATCAAAAATGCTGAGGTAAAGGATTCTCCGAATTATAGCCATGTATCCCGATAAACCGAGGTCAACTTCTATAAAAAATTGTTTACGAACGTCTTCCTGATTCAACTTGCTAAGCTCTCAATGTTACTCAAGTAAATTCCGAGACTACCAACAATAAACGACCTTTCCAAAGAACTTACTACTGTTCGTTTATTTATTAAATTAATTGGTTCATTATAACATCATTAAAATCGCTTACAAATCAATTTATCAACAAAACACGTGAACGGTTGTGAAAGAGTTAGATAAATAAAGTGATTTAAGGGATACGACTATTTATTATTTACCATTTACTTAGCTATATTTTGTACGAAATGTATTATCCTTAACAATTTATGTATAATAGAATGAATTATACAAAAAAACCATTGATTAATGCTTAAAATCTTACTCTGATAAAACAGAGTGATTACAAAATAATTACATTTAAGATTTATCTTTTGATATAAAAAAAAAAACAACAACCCATAATGTCCCACTGCTGGGCTCGGGTCCTCTCAGAAGAGGGTTAAGGCCAAACGTCCCCACGCTGGCCAAGTGCGGGTTGGGGACTGGCAAGAATACGTTGTGGCTACGTAAATCTTGCCGTTTGATGTTTTTAAGCCGCCCGAAGGCCTCCAACTAAGCTTCACGACTGTTATCGTATGATAACAACCGGGACCGACTGCTTAACGTGACCTCCGAATCACATTATTATTAGCAACACGAAGAGAGAGCCACAGAAATATTCAGTTTTATACGCACTAGGATAGAGATTTAATTAGGTAAATCTAGATTAATATATGTTTTATTAATATCAAGCAAAACCTGTTTTAATTAATGTTAACTACGTTATAAAAATAATAAGGTCTATAAGCACAAAATGTCTACAAAAATATTTTTTTTTTTTCTGAATTAATACGATCAAAATGAACAAACTAGTTCGGCCTTGACGGAATGTGGAAAATTTTATATATTTATAAAATAAAAATGGCCCGTCTACGGCATCAATTTAATGTTGTTTACTCTTTGAGAGGGGTGCAGTATTAAGATAGCGAAATTTATGCGCAAGCGACGCGTCGCGGTTTCCACTGGCGCCTGCGCGTGTCGCCAGTCGCGGCCGACATCTCCGCGATGTACACCCGTGAAACAAAATTAATGGCTGGTACATTCCGAATATTCTTACAAACTCCTATCAACATTAGTCCACGATTCAACAATTCTTGGAATAATTATTACACAACTTGCTTTTTCTAATAACTTTATAACATGTTATGGTTAAGCTAAATTCAAAACAGGAATTGAATACTGATGAGTTAAAACTACAAGAAATATTTGTCTAAAGTTGATTTACCTTATTTGGCGTACCTTACATACATTGTAGAATTAAGCAGTAACTTTCCCAAAGTCAAAAATTAATAATCAGATATTGAATAAAAAGTATTATGTGGGGTTTCAATCGTTTTCAATTGTTAACGGTGTAACACTTAATTTGATAAATCAAGTATATTAATGGCCTTAATAATCCTAACGGTAAACCTCTTTATCATTTACGCTCAAAGAACAATAATGATTTTTTGCTCATTTATTGCAATATGTAGTAGACTAATCAGTTATTGTCGTTAAGAAGTTAATGTTATCTTATTGTATGAAATATGATGAATTTTGGCACTTACAGTGATTTGGTGCTTTAGGTCAATGCATTAGATGAACAGTTATACGTCCAAAATTAAAATATCAATCACAGGTATCAGTAATTTATTGTGTTTGAATGAGCGATAATTATAAGTTTTGGACCTTCGATAATAACAGTAAACATTGATTAACGCACATTCGTTTTGAAGTGTAGTAAAATGTGATTCCTAAGCATGAACTGGCCATTTGTAAGTGAGATATCAATCATCGATTGTGTGTCAGTTGTGAAAAAAATTAATGGTTATGTTGTTTGTAGAATTGAATTTTTAGAGGTTGTGACATCGAAATATCTGCACACAGTTCCTAATGCCGTTATGTGTTAATATTCATAATTGAGTGTAGCTTTTTAAGATTTTGTAGTAAAAAGAAAGTAAACATAAAATGCAACGATAGACAGTGACAAAACGTTTGAATTTTTTATAAAAAAACTGTAAATTAAGCACCTTAACTCTATATCAACCAAATTTAATTAATATAAAAAGAAATAGTTGGTCTATACATCGTATCATAGGCATTATTTCATTTTACTTAGATGTTTGTTTATTTACTGCTATTTTTGTTTATATATGTTTATATGTTTCACTTTTGACATATAATAAAATTTATCAACATAGGACATACCGAAGGAAGTGCGACATGACACCAGTAGTGACGTTTTACATACTAGTGAGTAACATAGGGATGCGACTTCTTAACAATCATCATCATCATCATCAGCCTATCGCAGTTCACTGCTGGACATAGGCCTCTCCAATTTCACGTTACTTAGTTCGATCTATGGCTTCTCACACATCCCACACTACGTTTGCCGAGACGCGGTCTCCACTCAAGAACTCGTTTACCCCAACGGTTATCGGTTCTTTGGCAAATATGGCCAGCCCACTGCCACTTCAGCTTGCTAATCCTGTGGGCTACGTCGATGACCCTGGTTTTTTGTCGGATCACCTCGTTTCTAATGCGATCCCTGAGACGCCGAGCATAGACCTCTTAACAAATAAAAAAAATAAAAAAATATTTGTTTCAATATTAATGAGGAATGACTACTACTAGGGTAAGCAAAAATTAATCGCAGGTAACTTTGCAAGGTCATTTTCACGACATTATGATAACGATGATTTAATTAATTTGCTAGGTCTATTATCTTCATAGTCTTAACTTTCAATCAAACGCTAAACATTTACAATGCTTTGCATCGTGGCCGTTCATAGCCTAAAACTTACATCGCAACTAATTTCAATGATTAAATCTTATTAAATAACTGATTTATTATGTTTAGCATTTGTTTTATTCAAGATTCATTTTTATTCGATTCTGATATCTTCATCGTCGTGTTATAGCACTCAAAAAAAGTTTATTATATTTTGTAGATAAACAGGAGAATATTTTTTTATAGATTCACTTTTATAATGCCTGGATATATTATTCTAAAACTTATGACTATCACATAACGTATTTAAAAAACGCTCTTCACTTTATTTGAATCATAATTTTGTAATTATTTTTCCAAGAGTAATTATGTTATCTTAAAGACGGAAACAGCAGAAATGGATTTCATAAAAACTATACCGTGACTTATAAGAACGTAGAGCGCAATTATTCTATGCTACGATTATAAACTTTATGACCTAATAGTTTCCCGTGGTTAAAAAAATGTTTACAGACGTCTGGTATGTATGGAGGTTTGAATAAAAGATGTGCCCAGGATTGATTTGGTTTAATATCAAACTTATACTATTACCATTCACATAATATAGAACATACAGTTCACACAGCAGCCGCAACCAATCCGCCTGTCATATTTAAGAAAGTGCGACATGACACCAGTAGTGACGTTACGTTCTACATACTAATTAGTAACATAGGGATGCGAGTACCCAACTACGTCTTTAAAGAAATTATTTAACTAATATGTTAAACACAACAGCAAAAGTATAGGAATACCTGAGAATGTAAACGAAACTCGTTATTTCCTACGTACAAAACGTATTTTAAAAAAATAATAAATATGAGCTTATTTGATAGTCTAGTGAATAGAAAGGAAAAACTTAAAAGTTATTGCAATAAAAGCTACCATTCATATTCATCATGTCAATAAATAAATATAATACTGTTCATTGTATATCAATAACAAAAACAATTTCGTTCTTGTTTAATTAATCTGATGCGTAGTCTACGAGTAAATACCGAATTGCCAAAACTGGAATGTTACTTACTTTTGCTTCTTTTAAGGTGATATAGCTAACTATACCTAATGTTAAGGCAGTTACTGTTTACACCAGAGTATGAAGTGTTTGACTACACCACGCTAGCCAGTCGGGTTAGAATAGAATATGTTTAAGTTTTCTTTTTGTTTGTTTTACCAAAAGAAGGCCGAAGGTGAGTAACCTATTACAAGTAACTGTCAATGCAGTCGGCTTACAACTAAAAACAATACTTATCTATTTGTGTTGTCATCGAGACGCATAGGTATAATTGTTATACTCTAAGTGACTGTCTGTATATTCACTTAGTATATAGAGATCACTTAGAGTATGAGTGTATATTAAGTCTATAATAAAGAATAGTATTAATGCTTGTATTACGAAACATATCGTAGTATGTTAAAAGCTTTTCAACAAACTTCAGCAAAGGGTGTTATTTTATTTATATATAAAATAATGAATGTGAAATGTAAATTTAAGTTCTTAGAAAGGAAGTGTTTGCCTGAACCACGCTACGCACTAGCCAGACGGGTTGGAATAAACTTATTTTGAGTTTTCTTTTAGTTTGTAGTCCTTATTCAGTTGTTACGACACCCACTGGATGAGTGGATGAGTTGAGCTGGTGACACTCCGCACTCATAATCCATCATCACGCGAGTTTGATTTAGATAAGGGACTTAAATCTTTAAAACTAAAACAAGAATATATAGTTTTATAAAAACAACTAACTATCGGTTATAATAATAATTATTATTATTTATTTATTCAGATCAGTTTGTTTCCATTTTGTTAGATACGGTAAAGCTTATTCTATTGTTAGTAAAACTTATTTTTTACATAAATAGGTTAGTCATCACAATAAGATAAAATCAAATAATATTAAAATATTTAAATAATCCAAATATAATACAATTAAAATAAGAGAAAAATAGTAATTAAATTCAATCAAAATATTTTTCTATTAAAATTCAGATAAAATAAAAAATATAACGTTATAGAGTTGCCTATGTCCTTCCCCAAGAATCAAAGGATCTCTATGATAAATGACAGACAGATAGGCAGAGTTACTTTCGAATTTATCACATTAGAATGGATATATAAGTAGGGATAGTATAAAAGAAATAGCACTTCATTCAAAGTATTTTTTTATTACCGATGCATGAAGAGCACATTTTTAACAAACAAAGTTATATGAAACCAAAGTTTTCTCCATTAATCAGTTCCTAATACCCCACGGGATAAATAAAATCATTATAATTCAGCTTTTATCGTCAAGGACGTTATTGGTCGTGATTAATTACTGCTTCTTAAAAATAACTGCTAATTTTTATGTTTATGGAATGTAGTTTATCTGTATTACCTGTATTTTAGTGTAACGCGTTTCTTTTAATCCAAATTTAGAACTACTGCATTAGCTTAGTTAGCTATAATAAAATAAAACTATTGCATTTGAAGAGTTATTAGAATATATTACTAGGCTTACGTTAAAAAAAACTGATTGTGGACTATAAAAAAAGTTTTTATACACTTTTAGGTATCTATCTAGATATTTTGAAATAATATTTACTAAATATGTATCAATCCAGATATACATATTTACACTGTTATATTTTTCTAAGTCGTAGGGAAAAATACTTTATTATGTACCCGGTTATTTCACAGTCAAAACACAAAATATCTTGTTTACAATAACAAAAACATCCATTCTATTTTTATGCAAATATTTTAGAACCAAAAAACAAGAAAATATTGATCCAATTTAGATTGTTTACTTTATTGTGGCTTAATATTAAACACATCTCATTATACCTACGTTTTAAAATTCTAGATCCTATATCCATTTGAAATTATATCTTAATCTGTGGAGTTAAATTAACATATTGGTTGAATACTTTAAAATCGTAACATACAAACGAGATGTGAGCCGTGGCATCGTAAATGTCGTGGGTCGTACCAGCGCAGTACCGGTGTCATTGTTGGTCGGCGACCGCGCAAGGCCGCCGAAAAGCGATGACCTCAGACCTGACTCAACCCCAGATCCTAAAAAATGTAATTTACTATCAAAAAAAATACAGCAATTAACTTGAAAACATTTCGCTTCTTTCTTAGAAAATTATCACGTCAGTAGTGGCAACATTTTGGCTTTATTCGCTTGTTGCCTATGTATAGATAGACATAAATTGTTAGCCACGACCAATATTTTAATTGGTTATGATAATATTGCAAAATTATTCTCAGTATGCGGAATCTAAATTTAATGGTCAAATGAGTAGCGTGACGTGACTATTCGGTAAAATTCTTTGGAATGTTTGATCGATTAGGAGATCAGTAATCGACTGGATTATGAATAGAGATATAATGTCATTGCTAAAGATTTCACTTAGGAATTTCATAATTAATATGACACCAACATAAATTAATCACAAGAGCATTTTATGATATTTGGTTTTATTTTGAAAGACACTCCAGAATCAAGTTTGTGATGAAGAATTTTATTAAATATTCATAAAAACTTGAAAAAAATACAACAGCATAAATTATGTTATAAAAATGATCGTTCAAATTTAAAAAACAAATAAGTTCCTAAAAGGAATATGTAAAACTAGAGCAGATTTCAAAACAATCGCCTTTTGGCGTGGGCGTTTAAATGTTGCTAACATTCCGATGTATTTACTTAATATTTTATATCTATTTGTTTGTGTTCAATCTTTAAATCTTATTTTGAATCCCACCTACATCAGTTGTCACAATATTGCGAAAAATTAATGATGCGCGACGTAACCCCTACATGTTCACTAGTTATTTCAATGCAGTAAACATGAAAATGCCTTAACATTGGAAGAATAATTAACTACACGGTTGGCCTAGTGGTTTCAGTGGCCGCCACACCACTTCCTACTACGCCAAGTGTTGTGGGTTCAAATCCTTTGTGGGACAACACTTTGTGTGATCCATAAAATGTTGTCCTAAGTCTGGGTGTACTTTGTGTCCGTTACATGAATGTTTGTAAAGAACCCCGCGACACAGGAATGTATATTACTAATGCGGGAGTTGTCTTTTAAAAACAAATAAAACAAATAAAAAAAAATGTCTTGTTGAAGGTTCAGCACAAAGCTGACTCCCAAGAAAATAAAACTTGATTAATGTTTTAAATTCTCCTTGTCTGTATTTATAGAACATTTGAGAAACAGCGACTATTTGCAGAACAATAATTAAGATCTTTCTTTTTTTTGCAGATAATGAAATAGTTGTTAGTTTCCTTTGCAACAGTAATTTCATTTTTCTTTAATTCTTTTAGAAAAGGCATTGATTAAGCAACATTTCATGGTATAATTTTAAAATAACAAAAAAAAAAATTGACAAATTATATTGAGGAATGTTGCGATAAAATGAGGTTGTTCTTAAATTGGGAAAATACCGATCCTTTTTACTATAGGGTTGTGACACCTTACCTCGTAAGGTATCACTAATACACATTATTCGGGTTATTATTTAACTTAGTAATTGTGGAATTTTATAAGTTTAAAAGTTAAACCAGAAAGTTTTGTGTACGTACATTATAATTGCAAAGTGTCTATAATGAAACTTATGTTATTAACAATAGGTGCTATTATTACAATAAAAATATTGTTTAATACCATTAACACTGAGGTTTTACAGTTATATTCTTTAGTTTAGAAAATCACAGCTGAATATTTAGTGCTTCATAAAATAGATAGTGTAGGAGAAATATATAAATATATAATGTAGCAGCTAATTATTGCAAAACAGTGCTGTAAGCATGATGTATTAATTTTGTAATAAATATCTGTCCATACCAATTTACACCAAGAATAAAACTTTACAGGAAATATCTGCATTGACAGTGTAAGATAACAAAAGTTCACGTTTTTACTTTAACAATGAACATATATGCAACGTCCCTTGTCCCAGTCAGTCCTTATGAGTCAAGTTACTATCTTTATAACCTCTCAAAAAGATATGGATGTGTCATGTATACAGTTCAATGTTACCTTTTATGACTACACATTTTTACCACCTTATTCCACACGGTCGGCCTTATGATTTGGATTATAAAATTTTACTTAAAAAGTTATAAAATGTTTATGTATTAACTTTATATCACATTTAATTTTATTTGGTAAGTGGTCACTGCATCTGATGGGCGCTTACATCACCGACCCTACCAACCTTTAAAAGCAGGCTAACTACATGTCAGGCCACGCGCAATATAAGGTTCCGTACTTGACAACTTAAACTTAGTAAGTTTCAGTAGGATCTACAGCTAAATTTGTTAATTTCCTCCCTTTATTTTTCTACTCGATCACTTCATGCAGATGTTTTGTATGAGTGGAATATAAAGTCTAGTAGTCTAGTCTTTTTGAAAACTATATATAAATCAAATTTTTCATGTACGGTATTAATGTACCTTTGTTTTCTATATACTTTCGCCATCTCATAGTTAGTTCATCGATCCTTTTACTAAAAAACCTTGGGGGCAAAAAGCAATAAGCTTTTTTGGCAGTTTGGAGTGCCACATTGGAGATAAATTTTTCTCCGTGTAAGTAGTATCCGAATTTCCATCATAGTTTGCAGTGGCTGCCAACATATGTCTACCGTATTCGTTTGATCAGATTTTAAAAAGCTATAGTGGACGACACCGGCACTAATCCACCAGACTCACAAGTAACTATTTTTGAGTTAATTTTCGTTTGGGGCTAGGGTTTCCGATTATCGTACTGGATTCACTTTAAATCAAAGGTGCCGATTATGCGATGTAACGCAGCAGGCGACAGTATTTGTTGGTCCACTTCACTCAATTCATGAGGTATCCACCGTTCAAGCTTTTTATTTCCCTATTTGCTTCAAGTGAATTTAATCAGTTTTATGAGTCACAGCAAAGCCTGCAGCTAACTGTGAAGTGGTTTACGATGGACCAAAGTCTACAATAGCCTGTAATTCTTAATTATCCACTTTGGTCTCTGGCCGTCCAGGAGGCTTATTATGAATGTCAAATTACCATATCGAAAACATTGAAACCAAAAAAGTACCGTGCTTTCTTTTGCGACACCAGCGCTATACATATTGTTAATCCTTAAAGCTGCTTTGGAGCACTTGTGCCACAGTAAAACTCGTACTCGTAAATAAAGCGATGTTTCAAGATTTCCATTGTTCGAGATGAGCGATGCCAAAGGAAAAACTAATGAGGAAAAAAACGAATGAATGACCGTTTTCTCAAATACAACAACTAAATTAACTTATAACTTTGCCTTTAGAATTCTTATCAAAAGAGGATATATTTCATACCAAAGTGGTAAGTGCGACAAAACGCCAATTTGAAATGTAAGGACCAAATATATTACTCGTTAACTCAATCACACTCGTTGGAAAGCTAAATTAACTTTGTTGTGGTATAAATCAGGACTGTAAACACAATATATCTCTTAAAGTTGACTTTTATCTAATTGCAATGCTTGAAAGCCTAAATAATAGTATTTGACATGACATTTAAAAAAAAGGTGACTTATTTCCGATACTAATTTCTGAAATTTAGATCCATGATATTCATCATCTTCCTCGCCTTTATTATTCCCAAGATTTGGGGTCGGCTAAAAACTGGCAACCAGTTTTATCTGATTATCAGTTTTTATTTTTTTTTAAATACAGATTCATGATATTAAATACGGATTTCCATCTTACATTTAAAATGGATGCATAAATAATGATTATATGCCTTATACTTGGACACAATTTTTTTACAATTCAATTGCTTTTTAAAAGTATATCCATTATTTAATACACTGTTGTTATTACCAATATTGCAATAGTCGCTAACATCGCCACACTCATTCGTTACCAACTTATCTTAATTGAAATCTTAATCTTATTATTTTCATACTCGTGGGATCAATGCAATTTATTACCTCAATAAAAACCAAGTCTTTTCGTTCAAAGAAAATTTATACTGTTTAATTACGGTATTGTAGACACCATTTGTTATTTTTTTTAATGTAAAGGTTTTTTAAATTGTATTCTAAATATTTTTATAATTAGACATTTTACTTTCTTAATAACCTTCTTATCGAAAAATTCTTCTACTATGAGATAAAATTGATCATCTTAAAATATCAGAACATTTTTTTTATGATATAAGGGGCAAAGGAGTAGATGTATCACCTGATGGAAAGCGATTACCGCCGCCCATGGACACCCGTAACACTAGAGGGGTCACAAGTGAGTTGCCGGCCTTTGGGGGATAGGGAGGGATTGGAATATGGGCCTCCGCTATCCTTACTCACTCGATGAAACACAGCGTAAGCGCTGTTTCACACTTGTTTTGTGTAAGGCCGTGGTATCACTTCGGTCGGCCCATTCATACCGAAGCGTGGCTCTCCCACGGTAAATTTTCAACCATATTCCAATCTATGAATATACGAACTTCTATTTACGTGTCTCATATGTCTCATATGTCTCATTGTCTAATATCTAAAAGAAACTTGTCAAGAACTTTTTGACAAGTATTAAATAAATTGATGGTATCGACTTTTGTTCGCATATATAGCTACATTACATAGCTAAAAGCCATCTCCATCATGTCAGCTATCAAAAAACAAAATCTCATCAATATTGGTCCATTAATTTGGAAGCTATAAGGCCACAGATAGTCAAAGTATAGCCACACAAACAGAAACATCATTTAAATCACCCCATTTGGCGTCGGAGGTTAAAAATGAGTCTAAACTTTTTCATATACCTCTGATTTACAAAATATCTCATCAGATTTACAAAATGCCTCGGTGGCGCAGTGGTAGCGCGACTGCTGTCAATGAGGTCTCGGGTTCGAATCCTAAGTCGGACCAAATGTTTGTATGATCTGCAAATATTTGTTTCGGAGTTTGGGTGTTTTCTATGTATAATATGTATGTATTTACAAAAAAAAGTATTTATGTATTAATATCAGTTATCTAGTACCCATAATACAAGCTCTGCTTAGTTTGGGACTAGATGGCGTTGTGTGTTAGATGTCCGAAATATTTATTATTTATTATTATTATTATTAATATGACTCACAAATGATAAATATAATTTCAACGTGGCACTTCATAGTACTTACGAGTTTGTAATTTATTTATGAAAGAAATATATCGTGAATATTGTTATGACCTATCTGAATAATGTTTAAGCTCGCGAATATGTTTTGTTGTGAAATTTAATCTTGATCCTTATCATTATCTGTAATATTATGGATCTAGGTTAAAGTCTTTGCTTCACTTTTATATGCCAATTTTATTAGTTTCTACGATTTCATTGAAATTCCCAATTGGATATTTTTTTCATAAATTTATTCTTCTATTTTCTTTAATCAATTTTATACTGAGCAAATGTTCGCTCTAATTTGAGGCAGTAAATTAAATAGTTTAAAAATTTAGTTTTCAATTACAGAAATTATATACTTGCTATAAAAACTATTGCATAATAATTATATACTCCAGCGCCAATTTTGACCTCAGCGGCTAGTATCCACAGAGACCAGTCAACTACACATGAGATATAACGAATATAATGCACAATATTGCATACACTGTAGTGTATGTGTAGTGAGAAAACACTGGTGCACTTTGTGTTCTTTTATTCTCATAATCCGAGGTGACGGCACGGCTACAGTCAGATTAGACGCTAAATTAACGGCGTGAAGTCTTCTTCAAAGCACGGGGATGAAGACCACAACCTCCAAACTCCAGGCCGCTGTTATGCATTTCTACTAGCAGGAAAACTATAATATTTTTGACCTAACCCGTGAATTTAACACGAGACCTCTCAATCGGCAGTCAGATACAATGATCAACACACAAACGAGGTAGTAAATTAATATATATATTTATATACACACACAC
>PKRV01002726.1:132631-275309 GCA_003709505.1 Hyphantria cunea
ATATCTCTCTCTCTCTCTTTTAAAAACACTTTAAATTATTCTGTTCCATGAAGGTGGGTTTGCCATTCTCGTTTAGTTCCTATTGGCAGTAAATGACCAACCGTAAATTAGAGGAAACCACAACAATAACGAGACAAAGCCATAAAATATAATTTATATAGGCTATTACAAAGTCGTGTTCGTTCACTAAGATTAGAGGAATTATGAATAACGCTCCAAATATCACATTCCAATGTCAGTCTCTTGTAACATTGAGCTTGTTCAATTTATCAAACGACAAACTACGAATAGAGCGACAGGTATTAGAAACCAAACACAAAAATGCAGTGAAAATGAATTATATTATCCTTAAACTATTTTAATATGTTAAACTAAGTCCACCCACACACATTGCGCTTCTAAATAAAAAATAAATGAAACTGGCAAAACAAAAATGTACTTTTGAAATATTATTATAATTCAAATGGATTATAAGGATTGCTACAAACTGAACAGTGAACACATTTGATGGATTAATACAAACACCAACCGAGATTTTGCTAACCATCCTATCGTAAAATGAGAATGCATATTTATGTGTACATGATATATGTAGATACAATTTAATACTGTACATAAGCTTCAAGTTTCTAATTGATTTGGATAAGCCATTAAGCCTCGTTGATGGATGCGTTTACCGTGCGATGTGTTTACCGAACTGCTTTAAGCTCCTTGTGTTTGATCATTTCTGTCGTATATGATATATATATAGTCATATTATTGAATCAAAACATATAATTCAAATCAATAAGAACAGACACAACCATATGTGTGCTCCAAATATTTTATGAAATACCTAACATGAATGGGCTAGCTCGACCGGAGTGATACCACGGCCTCACAGACAACCGGTGTGAAACAACACTGTCGTTTCGTTTCACCGAGTGAGTGAGGATACTGGAGGCCCATACCCCTAGTCCTCCTGCCAATGCCCCTCCCCGTCCCCCACAGGCCGGCAACGCACTTGTGACGCCTGTGGTGTTGTGGGTGTCCATGGGTGACAGTAATCGCTTACTATCAGGTGATACGTCTGCTCGTTTGCCACCTAGTTTCTATAAAAAATATAATGAAAATTGTAATATTACAAAATTTACATTCTAGTATTTACATTCTAGCCCTCGGATGGTACTATCATCTACACGTATAAAATAACATGTCCTGACTGACTGACTGATTGACAGACTGACTGATTCATCATCGCCGAGCGTAGACATTCAAAGTTAGGGCTCCTTATGCCCGCAATTCCATTAAGAAAAGATGCCGTACCTCTAACCTGCAATAGAGTGCTAAGGCTGTTGGTGATACCTGCAGAATTTAATCGAAAATCAAAATAAATTAGATTAAATATATATAACAGACACCGCACTTCCTAAAGAAATTCCTTAATTAATGGACAAGCTATAGCACCTATTTAGTTAAAAGTTTCTTTGTTCTAGAAATAATTATTATGTGTTTGGTTGTTATCTATAATTTTTGTTTTCGAGTCTTATTCTAGGTTTTGATCCCAGTTGCCGCTCTTAACGCTACGAGGAAGAGGTCGTTCGGATTCCCTTGTAGTATACTATTCTATATCATATTGTGTTATATATAAATCGTAGTTAAATATTGTGCAAAAAAGTACTGCTTTGGTATTAGATAATAAAATATTATGTTGGTAAATATCAAATAGAAGAGTCACAAACAGCAATGTTTATAACTTAAGAACATGTTTTTTTTATATAAATAACTAAAATTTATTTGATATAAATAACTAAAACTATTTAGTTTTAGTTATTTGATATATGATAATTATTTGAGCCCGCTTTAAACAGTCGTTTAGTCAGTACTATCCTTCGCAGTAATTGGTTTCGAAAAAGGACACATGTCCTTTTTATATTCCCAGTTCGGACAATAATCTTAAAAATAAATTTACGGGTTAACAGAAATAAATGTAAACGATCGAAATAATTGAATAATTTTCAAGTATTATTAAATTATTCCACATCGTCGCAAACTCGGAAAAAATATTACAGTGTCCTTATCTCAAACATTTATATATTTAGATGAATAATTTATAACATGTAATTAAAAAACAAATTACTGATCGCATTATAAAAAGATCTACTTCTGCTTTAAAAAGTACGTTTTGTATCCTGTTTACGTCTTTATCAAAAGTATTTTAATATATTTGTTATGTGTTATTGAGTAGTAAATTTCTTTATATTTTAGCTTATGGAAAATTTAAAAAAATATATTAATTTCAATTGCCATAAATAACAGCAGTTGTGCCGTAATAATGGCAGCAACGATAGTTACTAATAGTGATAGACTATGTTCGTGAATTCGGCCGATTAAGCAATAATTTGCATTGACTGTGCCACACTTAGGCTTAGATTTACTGTGTCGATCAGACAAACGACAAACCAGTACCCATTATATCTAGCGCACCCCAATATTTATCAACATGTTTGTGAAAACCGCTAGTACCGGCGTTGCGTTCTCGCTGCAAATAACAGATAAGCACGTCCAATAGCCGCAACGCTCCGTGCTTCACGAAATAAATGCGTGATTTATGATTTTAGTGTACAAAACCCACACGTCCAAAGCCTGAATGCTTCTCTGATTGGGGAATTCGTATCCGGGTACGAGGTCGTAAGATTACAATACTTTTTTTTGGTTTGATACTTAATTCGACGACCGACCGAATCGTAAAATTTCTTTTATTTAAAACAACAAAAAGAATTTTAACTTTACTACACAGCATATGTTTTTGTTGAAAGTAGTTATGGTTGAATACATACAAAGAACCACTTAATAGAAAAAGAATACATATATTTATTTGTACTCTAAACTTGTAAGTAGTTTCGTATGTAAACGCTTTTTTTTCAGGATTAACTGGGGTCCGTTATTAAGTTCAGCTGTTTTTACTTGAATATTAGTTTTTCTATTGTTATCGGTTAGCATATGCAACATACGCTAATCGCTAGTGCATCGATGCAGTTTTTACATACTACTATTCAAAAAAAATATGGTACATGCTTTATAATTTAAGATTATTTTCTTACAGTCGAGCAAATTAAAACGGAGTATAAAGAAACAAAAGAATGGTAACTATTACTTGTATAATAAATTGTTGTGGAATATTAACTATTAATTTTTGAAGAAAAAAACGAGCTTTTAATTTAAATTTTAACTGTTTAATAGTTGTGAAAGTAATTATATATCTAAATTAAAGAACTAAATTCATGAACTTTTGTCCGTGGGAGAGCCACGCTTCGGCATGAATGGGCCGGTTCGACCGGAATGATACCACGGCCTCACAGAAAACCGGTGTGAAACAGCGCTTACGCTGTGTTTCATCGAGTGAGTGAGGATACCGGAGGCCCATACCCCAATCCAACGCCCCCTATCCCCCTTCCCCCCAGGCCGCCATAGTTTGGGTCACCATGCTGCATTGTTCTTTTTCGCATTGAGGATGGTGACCACCACTCTTGGATTCTGCTCATGCTTTCCATCAGGCAGGGCAGTCATTTTGGCAGCTTAAATATAGAACTCCCTACGAACACGTAGAATTTTATTTAGCTACTTGATAGTTACGCAATACTACTGAGAATAACAAGTAGTACTAGTTTATCTGGAATGTAGAAACACAAAGCATTAGCAATGTGCTAACTGCATTAATATCGCATTTAGAACTTAGATGATACACAGCCTGCGGGTGTTTCAATGACTTTAATTTCTAACATCTAGCTTTTCGCATTGATATTATCCTTAGGTTTTACGGTGACTATGTAGGTAAAGAATTTATACATTATATCACATGGTACAACGAGTTATTAATTTTATTGGCTGATAGAAAACAACATTTATTTTAAAAAATATGCATGCGTAAATAAGGCTGCTTTGCCAGTAAAAGAACAGAAATAGATATTCATTTTGTGATCGAGTTTAATTTAACTCAGTGGGTTTAATGATATCACGGATATACACACATTCGTAAGATTTCAGACGTCTTTTGTTATGAATTACTTCTTTTGCGTAGAGTGTTGTGGGATGGCTATCTTAAATCTGTACAGTAAAAAATGATTGTCTATTTTCATAACAAACTATTTTTTTTGCATTATCTTTTGCAAATGTATTTTGACAAACCAAAACAGTTGCGTATTAAATTAAAAAAATATGTTTGAGAATAGATAATTTTATCAGCATATAAGTTGTATGAATATAAACATTCCTTTTTTTATATGAGCATTAATCTTTTTTTTACACTTGTTGCAGATTTATTAATTACTACTAGATTCTTCACAACTGGTAAGGTATGATTGGGTTAGTAACGATAGATCAAAACGGCAATCATGAAGTGCACATCAAACTAGAAGGGTACAACAGCAGTATACATTTAATACTATGCATCTATACACAAATAAATAAAATTGGAGTGTCTGTTTCTAATATTAAAATCACCGATTTTGATTTTTACTATTTTTTTTTTGCATATTTACAATTTTTTTTTAATTTTTGTCTGTCTGTCTGTTTGTTCCAGCTAATCTCTGGATTAGATCTAATCTCTTTTATTAGCTGATAGGTGATGTAATAAGGAGTAACTAAGGCTATTTTGTTAGACCAGCTTTGCCCCGAGTCGTTACCAGTGGTTGTTGTGCTACAGGTAGCTCCACAGCTAGTTCATAATGTATTGCTACTAATTTCTTGTGGCAGTTCATTTTCATAAGACTTTAATTTTGTATGAATTTGAATGAAAAATTAAGAAACTGTTATTTGGTGACATGTTAATGTCATAGGTATTTTGTTTCAGCTATTATAACTTTAAATTATTTCTTTTAAAACACATAAATATACTTATCATATCTAAATAAAATAAAATTCAAATAATTATTATCATATGGAACTATATATATAGCTTTTACCCGCGCTGTTTGTTTGTAACGCAAGTGAAATCGCGGAGATCAGTCTGTAAATAAATACGTTCACCATTATAAGTATTTAGTACGTATCTGAATGATGCGTTTCAGATATTTATAGCTAGAACAATATCATATACCTACTAAATTAGACTATGTATAACGAGTTTAAACAAAATACCTTTCTAAAGCTAGACGTGGGTGCAAATCATAAAATAGTTTTCTTTAATTTTAATCAATTAATAAACTACATTAGCTATCTATAAATATGCAACAGCTTTATTTTTAAATGTTAATCATCACGAAAACACGTGGTGTCAGTGCCCCGAATCGTATAATGTTATTTTTATAAATTGCGTTGTATTTACCGATATGCTTATTGAACGCCATTAGCCCATATCTTCTAAGCCCGTTATACATATGTAACGGATTTTTATTCTGTTCGTTTAAATTATTTTGTATGAAGCATACGGTTTTATGTAATTATTTGTATATTTCTGATACAATTTTATTGAGACATGTGTACTAAGGAAAACAGATGCACAACTAGAAAATGAATTCCATTTTATTTTGAACCCCCGACGCAAAAAAAAATGGTGTTTTAAGCTTGACGCCGATGTCTGTCTGTCTGTGGGTGTACACACACCCTGTCTCTTTGTGTGTATCTGTCTGTGGCATCGCAGCTCTCTAACGGATGGACCGATTTCGATGCGGTTTTTTTCATTTTAAAGCCAGTTTCCTTGCGGTGGTTTTTAGCTATGTTTGGTAACGGTCAATAATATTGGTCCAGCAGTGTAAGAGTATCAGCTCTTTTCCAAAATTATGTAAGACGTTATTGACGTATGATTACTCGATTATGTACTTGCATAGAGGGTTTTTTAAATTTTAAATTTTAGCTTATTATAATAGCACCTTTCCATTACCTATCTAAAATCATGCTTGAAATTTTCTTCTATAGACTATACTGGTCAGATATCCTGACAAAACATATAAAAATGTTTACCTGCTTGAATAAAGATTTAGATTAGATACCTAATCTAAATCAACGAAATCAAATAATAAATGTTCATGTACACTAATATCTGAGTTGAACGGGCATCTAACCCTATTTAATTATTGATTTAATTAATTTATACAATAAATATATTTGTAACCGCTGCATAATTTAATAACATTATTACATACCTTGATATTGCTATCACATTTTACATTTGCGAAAGCATTAGAAAACAACTGACTTTTAGCTTGTCTTGGTATTTTGTTTAATGTTCACTCATAAAAGCAAAATCACGTAAAATATGTAAAGTACTGTAAAACTTGAAGAAACAACAACAGACAAGATAATTAAAAATCGTTTTTATGAAATACGTAAGCCAAAAAAGAGTTTCAAAAAAGAAAACACGCGCGCTAAAAAAATGACAGTCGCAACATTATTTTTTAAATGTAGTTTTTTTTTCTAAGCCTGCCTGGATTTTCTATAAATTTTATTATTTTAGATAATGGGCCTTTATGGAACATGATGAAGGTAAAGGTGTTAATCGTAATTTTTTCGTAGTTTTACTATTTTAAACCGTGGATCGGATACCAGGAGCCGAGGAACAAGGTGCACCCTCGAAAGGAAACCCCTGGAACCCCGACGTACCACGGGCCACCTACGGTTTGTAGATATCCCCCTCCTGAACAAGGACCTCGATGTACCCCTGCTAAAATAGCGCTTGCGCCTCCACCCCGCCTAGGTCCTCCCCCTGGTTCTATTCTATTCTCTAAAAAAATACCTTCTATTTTTCATAACTTTACAGCACATTGTTTATAAACTTTACCTTTTTGTTCTTTTTCTTCATATGAATTTTAAATATTCCAAATTCATATTCATTTAAATTTATATTATCTATGCGTGTTTTTTGAAAAATGTTCAAAATGAATTCTCCTTGTGTGTTCGTACAAACAACAAAAGACAGCACGGCGCTTGTCACAACACGGGAAACAGATCACAAGTGTACAGTATATAATTTGTGTGTTAATAAATGTATGGCTAACTTCTAACGAAGTAATTCCAGCCCTTGGAATGCTGAGAATAATCGTCATCCTCTAAGAACGCTGTCCTTAAGATATTTGGGTGCTGGCTTAGGGTTGTTCTTGAGTGTGTCTCTCTATACTGCGATTCCTTTCTTGTGTATATCTCAGTTTCTTACAGTCGACTCATATGTAATGGAACACTGTGTGGATTTAGTTGGTAGAATAAATTACTTCACGGAGAGCCGACATACCACCACACCCGGTAAGGTGATGACCCTTGGGGATTTCCATACAATATAAAATAAGGTTAAAGTAGCAGCTTAACGTATTTCAACAACTAGTAATGAATAATGTTGTCAATAATTTAAGATAAATAGAAAGTTTTAAAACAGTATTGGACGTGGAACTTGGATTAAAACAAAAAAGAAATATTGTGTGGAAGAAGAATGCAAATGATCAGTCTTCAGAGATATTTGGCAATCCATACTAATACTAACGTATTTAAATAAAAATTAATCACAAAAATGTAAAATATGTATGCGCATAACTTTCGATCGACTGCGCCAAATTGGATATTTTTTTAATGTGTTTTTTATTGTCAGAACAAGGTTTGTATAGAAAAAAATTAAAAGAAACCCGGAGGTGTTATATTTTTTAGTCGGCTTAGTCGTAGATACTGCGGCCCTGCGGGAAGTTGACACGGGCTTACTAAAATATTTTTTTCGGTAATTCAGCATTTTTTTACGAAAATGATTAAAGGCAGTACAAAGTTTGCGGGGTCAGCTAGTAATATTAAAATAATATGAAGCATTTGTTTGATTGAACGCGCTAATCTCAAGCACTACTGGTCCAATTTTAAAAATTTTTCCAGTCCTATTTTTTTCTATCCTTGCTCAATAAACGAGCCACATTTATCGATGAAGGCTAGAAGTTATATCATCACGCTATGACTAAAATAAGCTAAGTATAGACAAAAAATATTGCAAAACCGGTAAAAAATATCCCTTTTGAGAGTTTTCCATTGCGTGCACTGCGTAAACTATTAAAGTTTCATGGACGGGTCGTTTGAATCAATTGTGTACTGGTTACGAAGTTTGACAAAAAGCAAGATCTTAAACACAAGTACAAAATATAACTTGAAGCTAGATGATTCTTAACTAAATTATATTTAAAGCTAACCCATAGGTTTCATTATAATCGTCACTTTTAACTTGATCTACATTAAAAATCACACCCTTGCATTTCAGATAACGACTTTTATATTAATCTTAACGAAAGAATCGTGAAGAATGTAACATAAATAACAAAGTAAAATCTGTGTAAAGTAAAACATTTCCTCCATTTCGTTTCAAGTTTCGCATTTGGAGACCAAGTGAATTTGTCGGTTACTCAGCCATCAATCAATCTTGTCAGTCACAACTCTTAAGCGGCGGAATTACTTTTAGGTATATCACAAGATCGTTTCCCAAGATATGCGCTGAAATATTACTTTAGAACAGTCTGCTTAGTTTAAGTCTTCGTTCTTTTAAGACGTTTAGATGAAATTTCGTAAACGTGATTTCCTTTTTTATGTAATCGAAAATGTGTTTGAAGAGAAATAACTTACTAGCAAGTCATTGGCTGTGAACGATTCTTTGTTTGATCTGAGTATGGTTCTGCGTTGTAATCGATGTTCGTATTCATGTTTTATTATTTTTTAATATGCCTACGGAATGATGTGCTCTATTGTATCTGAAAGATATTTTTTGCTGCCTCTAATTGAGCAATAAATCTTTTTATGACATGTATAAATTAATAAACGAGAATCGATTCTAATCGGCTATTATTTTTTGTGATGTGAGTCGTGTTTAAGATTTAAGTAAGTATATCGGTATCGTTGCCCACTATAAAAGCTATGTGGGTCAAAGATCATAACTGTGTATTGACAGCTAGCTATTGTATCTTTACACTAGCATCAGATAAGTGTCATCGACAGAGCAACCACACCAGTTAATCATCACAATCAACGGTTTCTAAGTGTTATTATAATCTTTGTGATCTAAGTGACTCGCAATATTTCACAAGAGTTTAACAATAAATAATTCTTCTTCAAAAATGATTGTAGAAGTTTTAAAGAGTAATATTCTCAATGAAAATATTTATTTTTATTTCATCGACGTTATTTAAATGCTGACATTTAAAACTTATTGAAAGTATAGAAATGCCAATATTTTTCGGAAATCTGAAAGAAAATACAAACAAATGTAAAATCAATCAATAGTATGTATTTACTTACACAGACCTGACTTTATAGGATTACTTAACAAATGGTTTTCCACATTGTTAAAGATAGATAGCGAATGTGGTAATACCTTATAGGTATGAATTTAAATTATTAAATAAGAATATTTATATATGTTCAGCACCCAATTAAAAAGTTAATTTCAAGTAAATAGAAGCAAAAATATTGATGTCAATGTGGTTTAAACTATGCATACTTTTGCTTAAAAACTCTTTTGAATAGTAGTTACTACTTTTGATTTTATAGTATCTTAAAATGTAATTATTTTCTGAGTAGAGAATGTTCTATATAACTAAGTATTGATCTTAAAGTTTAAAGGGTGACTCCTTAAAACTTTTAGTATTGTCAACTACTAAACTTATTACTTTTATTTAAATATATGTTTTCTTCCTTTCTTCTTCCTTGCCTTTCTTATTTCCAAGATTATATGTTATATGACGTTGACTATTAGTTCTACCGGTTTAACTAAAATATCAATTTTACCACGAAGCGGCTGACATCGGATCTCCACGACCCTAAGGGTAAACTTAACTCGAAGGTTGATCTAGCTATTACTACATTTGATGGCACTGTATATATCTAGTATATATGAAAAAAAATATTTTTTCTTCTCCATATCTTTAAATCAATCATAGAACCACACAGGTTGCAATAATTTCACGCATTCCTTTTAACCTGTATACAATTTTAATGTTCATATAATGTACGAATCCGTGTCTCGCGTACTGACAGCATAGAGACGAGTTTCTAATAATTAATGTCTTGTAAGCACAACTAGGGAAACTATCTCGGGGCGTGAAAGCCAGTGGCATCTGACATATCCAATTAACACGGCATCCGGTTCCGGCGGGGATCTGGCGTGCCAACTCTGAATATGTGGTATTGTGTTGGCACTACCGTTTTGATTTTTTCGGTGAATATGCTGGTAGGGCCTAATTATCATTATCGATATACATTTCACCAGAACCTACGAGTAGCAACTTACTATCACAACTTTTAACATTAATAGAAAGATAAATCCTATAAAAGTAGATCGCAATGATTGCATCCTGAAATAGAACTCAGTAGATTAGGCAAGATTATTTATGTATTACCAAAATTTAAATACAGAAATTACAGACATTAAAAGGCCTTTATGGGGTTAGTTAGTTTCAGGCCACTTTTAAAATATTTAAGTACTACTCGTGCGCGATAACTTGAGACCCGCGTGGAATTCGTCACCCCTCCCCTCATACCCGCGCACCTACCCTATGACGCCCGCAGTGTGAACACGTCGTAGTTCGTTAAAACACAAGACTTTTATTTTGAAACTTCCTAAAAAAATTGCAATGTGTTATAATATTCCAAAAAGGTCACAATGCAGTGCTATTAAATCAGTTTTGTGTCACGTCATCGTTTAAAAATAGAAGCACAAAAGCTGGTTTTCAAAACGACTTTATGAAAGTATATTAATTGGTTGGCCACGTTTATTACATAATCGATCTCGAATGTCAAGGTTGGCAGAGTTCTTGTTATATCCTTGTTATTTAACCTGACGGGAGTTGGAAACAATTAGTGAACAATTGTTCGGGACGTTTGGGACAACCGCCTACGGCTGTCTAAGTCCGCAGACACTGGTCTAAGTCCTCTTAGCTCGGTGTACCGTACACTCCATGAATAGTTCAGTAATACTGAATATCAATTATTCACATTTACATTGCTATAAAGCCAGTAATGAGATGACGAGTCCGCCCTACCGAATGCACGCAATCATTGAGTGCAGTTAGTGGGATAGATACGGCTATTAGTGGTTTGCGTGTAGACTATTTGTTAGTTCAAATAACTGGTAACCACTTGTGAACATTCAGTATATAAAATATTTCCTGATTGAATTGGGAGAGTCGGCAAAAATATCGAAACAATTTGGAAACATTTTTTCCATACACTATTAATAAAAAGCATTTATTAATGTGTAACATTTGTGTGCTAACAATTTTGAGTGTATTAACTTTTATATTTTTAGAATGTTGCTATATTATACTATTTAATTAATGGTATTAATTGAATTAGTGCCCGTACGATAAAAACTATGATTTTGTTACTATTAATACTCTGTTTCCTTCACTTGCAAATTTTGCAAAATATACCTACTTTATTAATAGATTCTGTGATTATGTTAGTTGGACTTTTTGTGATAAGGAAGTCTATAGGTTTCGCTGATATAGTTGTAATTTTATTGAAAATAAAGATAATAAACGCTGAGGAATGCCTCATCCACTTGTTAAAAAGTTAACGAAAGAAATGTTTAATTCTGCCTATCCAACTGCAATTTATTTTAGAGTCTATTAAAATCCGTAAGATATAAAATAATATCTTAATTTATATTCAATAATGTCAAAGTGGTAAAATATTTTAAAAAATCTCGACGAAATGAAAAAAGACTATCAAAAACATCGTGTATCACAAACATTTACAAAGCACGGTTTATTCTGATTGAAATTAGCGTAAACATATTACGACGGTTAATATTTGTGCTTCCAGATTTAATGGTGTATTATTTCACCAAGCAGTGCTGCCCAACACTAACACGAAACCAACTGTTTAGCGCCAATTTAGATGCACGGTTATTACACATGCGTCATATAAGGATGCGGCGTCTTCAGCAAAATGACATTACACAAATGCAAATTTGACAGGACGATAAATTTGGCAAATAATCTAGAGCAAATACGTGTTTTAAATTATTTTTTTCAATCAATAGGCAAATTTTTCGTGGGGGAGCCACGTTTCGGCACGCACGGGCCGGCTCGACCGGAGTGATACCATGGCCTCAAAGAAAATCGCTGTGAAACAGCGCCTGCGCTGTGTTTCACCGAGTGAGTGAGGATACCGTGGTCCATAATCCAACCCTTCCCCTCATCTCCCTCCCCATCCCCCAAGGCCGGCAACGCACTTATGATGCCTCTGGTGTTACGGGTGTCCATGGGCGGCGGTAATCGCTTTAATCGCTTACCATCAGGCGATACGTCTGCTCGATTGCCCCTATTCCATTAAAAACATTATTTTGTTAAACTATTAGTATAAGATGTATATTAATATATACTTATATATATTTAAAAGGTAATCCTTGCTAACTGATCTATCAACAAACAGCTCAAACCACTGAACGGATTGCGAAATTTGTTCACCGAGTGAGTGAGCCCCTCCCCTATCCCCATCCCCCAAAGGCCGGCAACGCACTTGTGACGCCTCTGGTGTTGCAGATGTCCGTGGGCGGCGGTAATCGCTTACCATCAGGCGATTGGACTGCTCGTTTGGCCACGATTCCATAAAAAAAAAATATGATGTAAGCAAGCGCTAAGAAAGGAATTTTCAAGACTCAACCCTCTACGGTGAAACAGGGTAAGTCTTTAAAGCAATATGGGTATAGTTTTTAAGACCACTGGTAACGAAAATGACATCGGTTTTAAATTTTAACAATGCGGACATGATACATCATGAATTATCATCATCATTATAATAAATTTGTTGTGCAATCGGGTAAAAAAAGTATCTCAAAACCCAATTCTGATTTCCTGATCTGAGTTTCATCTAAATCGGTCCAGCCGTTTTCCGTTATTCGGATTCGAACAAAAAACATGGAAACAATAACCTTCCTTAGTACACCATATGTTCGTTCAAATTGTTGGTGAGCGAGGAAACTACAATAAAATAATGCGGGGGAATTTCTGGGACTGTCGATAGAAGTGAAAACTAAGATACTTGTAAATTTAAATCGTTGACGAATGGGGTATAAAAATAGACTCACATTTTAATTAGATGGAACACATTGATCTTATTAAAAATAAACTATCTCAATTTACATACTTCTTGTGATATTTAGAACCCCTAAATTATGAATTGGAACCAAGCTATTAGTAAAAGCTTTACATATAATTTTATGGTGGAAGCCACAATTTTAACAGGCAATGCGCAAGCAGAAATCGTATGCATTACACAAATTCCTTTGATTACAAACGATCTTCCGTTTCAATTTAAGCGATTGTTGTTCCCCTCAAAGTTTACTTCGCGATGATACTAAACCTTTTTTTATTTACTGTGTTTGACATTAATTCCTTCACTAAAAGTCAAACATAACGCGAGCGAAGCCGCGGTTCAAAGCTAGTATAGTATAAAATTCAATTTTGATATTTATGTTGCTTCTGTACACTAATTATTTATTTGGATTGTAGTCGAAAAAACTATATAATTTTTATACATTACAATATGTTTATTTACATCAATATTGTACAAATTTCTTCAAACATACTCACAGCATATTTTGCCAAAAATGGCAAAATAATAAAAAAAAAACAGAAATGAAATAAATCCAAAAACTGTCTAAATTTTTCATGCAATACCTTTAAATTAACTCACTTTAAAATAACTATAAATTATCTAAAGTTAGAGACTGTCATCTTAATAATCATTGACATCGTAATAACATTTCTCAGAAAGTAGTTTTTTTTAGCTTCCACTTGAAATTGCTTCTATTTAATTGTTCATATCCTTCAGGTAGTTTGGTATATTTCTTGTTTCGAAAAACACTTTTCTGCATGAAAGATGTATTATATCTGTATACATGAACCATTTTTTTGCCTATTGCGTGCAACATCATCCGATAAGGTAAGAAACAAGTTAGGATGCTTCTTTAATAATAATGTAACCTCGAATATATATAGAGCAGAAAGTATTAGAATCTGGTATCTTTCAAATAGGGTTTACGTCTATCGGTTCCTTATTCGGTTCTAAAACCCAAACATATCCTGATACATCTCTTTTGACATTTGAAGGTGATGTCTTAATGAGTTGAGTTGCCCAAAATAATAAGGCCACATCTTAGCATAGATGCGACAATGCTATAATAGGCAGTAATTTGTGCTTCAGAGTTAACTACATAAGCCAGCTTTTGAAAACCAAAGAAGGAACTATTCACTCTTTTTCATAAAGCTTTGACGTGAGCCTTCCAATTCAGCTGATTATTTATCAATCTATTAGGCGAGAAACTTTGCTTCATTAGTATCGCTGATTTTAGTACCGTGATATATAAGACTTATTTTATCCAACCTGGGCCTCTGACTGAAGTGCATTACTTGAGTTTTGTCTAAATTGACCTTTAAATTGTCTAGCCAACATATTATAGAGGTTAGAATGTTATTAACATCGAATTCATAAGATTCTTAGATATTGCACGCTATGGTTACCTGGTATGGTTATATAGAAGTTCAAATCGATTATCTGTATTTCAGATAAATAAATATCAACTTGCGTTAACCTTCTTAAGAGTAATCCGATTAGTCTTTGACTTTGACTTTGTCATAGCATTTACTGAACTACATGGTAGTTCTTCTAGTTATGCTATATGCTGTTCGTGCCCTGCAAGAGGAGCCAAGCGAAGTGCAAGAGCATGTTTCTGAAGTAATGTATTATGTGAATTGTTAGTTTCTGAGGTAACGAAACAGTCAAGCCAATTATATTGACTGAGGTGTAAAGTTTATGAAGTAAGGGTTGGTAGATTTAGGGCGTGTAGATTCAGAAGCTTGACTCTATATGAGATCTGATATATTTTTTACAGGATAAGCTATGTACAATCGTCTTGGCAACATTTTACATGAATATTTTTTTTGGTGGGATTTATTTGTTTGAATAATGAGAATAAGTTCTCACTCATGGCAAGAGCAGAAAAGTTTGCGAATTTTGACTCTAAAAGAATATCAAAATACTTTTATTTTGGAAATCAAGTCACACAAGGGTTATTACTGTAACCATCTCAGAAGTGATTAGAATTAATCTAAATGAAATAAGAAATAAAGGGTTGCGAGAAAATTAAATCGCTGGCCTTGTTAAGTTGAAAAGGCAGACTTTAGTTTTATTGAGTAACAAAGTAGGGCAATTAAAAAGTTAAAGTTAATCTGAAAAATACAGGTTACGTTTTGTCACGAAAAAAGCTGTTATCGGAGATTAAGTTTATGTAATTTTAGTTAATAAAACTCTTACTTATACCGTACAGCTACGTTAGGTTATCCAAATAGAACTTATCCACATTTTTCTTTCTTTCGTGGTTTTATAACTCTATAATTTATTCTTTGATTTGTACTATATCCTCTTGATTATACTTTGCAAAGACAAGGATTTGTGATAAAAAATAACAAGTGGTAAAAACATATAACCAAATGAACAATAAATATGAAATAGGTGTGTCATATTTTTAATTACCACAATCACCATATTCGTTCAGCTATAATTCCCTTTATGCGCTGATTGCTTCTACGTAACCCAAAATGTCAATTTTTTGGTAGATATATCTTTTTTATATTTAAAAGGCCTCATCAAAGACTGTTACTAAATGAAAATTGGTCTCACTGACTTAATACGGAGCAAGTAACTATATTGTCTCCCCTTCAGATACACTGTAAATTAAGGATTAAAATGTCTGGAGTATGCTAAGGGGGAAATATATTTAAAGAATGGAAAGAAATATTACTATATATAAAAACATGTAACAAAAACTTTTACCATTTTTACGAAAATTGTACTAATGGAGGAGTACATATTTTGGCAGTTTAAGTTAGGTAGTATAGAATGGAGAATTCAGAAAGTATAAAAATAATAATAAGTAAACGAATTATGATCAAATTTCTACCATTGCGTTACCACTATAAATAGATTCTGAAGTATAAACGAAATAGTTTTCAAGAATTATACATATCATTTTGATTTCTGTAATGACCTGATTGAAAAACACTTTTAAGATTATTTACGGAATTTGGAATTTTAATATCAAGGGAGACCTAAGCACGAATATTCAAAGTCTAAGTCTAGAATCTATCAATTGTATTGCGTATTGCAGCAGGCTATGTAGTTTCAGGATTGGAGTAGAAACATTCTAAATTTTGGTCAGTTTAATTGCAAAATGCAATCTAATTAATTGATTATCTAGATTAGGTTTTATATGGATATATTACGTGTGAATATAAATGAATTCATACAGCTTTTGGTAAAAAATAAATTTTATAAAGCTATTCACTAATACAGTAGGCTAAAGTACTATTTTTAGTATTAAAAAGGTCTCATAACAATGGACGTGTTTTGGCGATAATGATGATTCACTATCAGCAGTATTTAACAATTAAAAATACTCAAAACGATTAAGAGCCGTGTTGTTAACTTTGATTGTCTTTTATAACAATAAATTACTTCCTCTGTCGTTTACATTTCCTTTAAAACTATAGGAATAAAGACTACGCAAACAGGAACTTAATATTTGCATATATAAGGAAAATACAGTAATTAAATATAGATTGTATTATCATGTAAATGGAAAGATGAACACGACGCGAAGTTATCATTCCGTAGAAGCCCACTCTTATGACGCAATACTATAAATAACGACTTAACTAAGTCGGTAAATAAATGACTTAATTGGCAACTAAAATGTTGTTTAATAAATTCGCAATTAATTTAATCGTATCTTGATAATTAGTTTAAATATTTTGTTAATTAGTTAATAAATCATTTAACAGTGTCTCGAATGGTTTATAAAATGAACTCAGAAGAGTTCCTGATACACTTGATCTTAACATATTACTTATGTGTGAGTTATAAAGGTTGTCATTAAGTGTTGTATTGATTTTTTTTAACAATTCAGTTTAATTTTCCTTTTCTTCCCTTTGCTTCTAAGACACTAATAACTTAGAAAATATGTAGGCATAATATAATGCAGATAACTTCAAAGTGACAAACACAAATTTAAGCATTATTTTGTTGTAAAATTCTCTTATTTGGAAAAACTACGTACAAAAATAACGAAATAATAAAATATGTAAACAATATTCATAGTCATACCCACCCTGCCTTCTAAATCCACGTGCCTTTGTAGATGACTACAGAACTCTACTCTTCGCGTGACCTGACACGCAGTTGGCCGATTATTTAAGGAGTCAACACTAAAAATATTTGCTAAAAATTATAATGACTCACCACAAATAACACGTTTCTAGTTTTAGGTAGGTATGTTCCAATAAACAAACACCATTTTTATTTAAAATCCTTTATCATGTTAACATAATTATAAAATTTGTTTTACCTTTTTTCATCCAAGATTTTTGTTTTTTGACTTTTAACCTTCATGGCTTTGAATATAAAAACGCGGTAACTTTTTTTCAATAATTATTTTGTCTTTTTAGATCATAATATTTCATATTAATGTTTTCAAAAGATGACGATGTAATCTCCGTAGGTTTAACTTTAGTACTTTACTTAACTTTATACAGGTTTAGGGACAAATCCGTAATGCGTTTACTTGATTTAATTAAAGTACCAATTTATATCTATGATACTTTTTTAGTTTCTAATAAGTTGATCTTATTTATTTTCTAAGAATTGTATATTATAGAAAGAAAACTTCATTGTAATAAAACATAGAGTACAGAATAAAATTCAGAGCAAAAGTGTTAAAAAGCGTTATACTCCCGGTAACTACATAATATACATCTCTTGTTATATATATTTTTTTAAAGGAATAGGGGGCAAAGGAGCAGAAATCGCCCGATGGTAAGCGATTACCGCTTCCCATGGACACCTGTAACACCAGAGGAGTTACAAGTGCGTTGCCGGCCTTGGGGGATGGGGAGGGGGATGAGGGGAAGTCATCAACATCATCAACAACCCATAATGTCCCACAGCTGGGCACGGGTCTCCTCTCAGGAGAGGGTTAAGGCCATACGTTCCCACGCTGGCCAAGTGCGGGTTGGGGACTGGCAAGACAACGTTGTGGCTACGTAATCTTACCGTTGGATGTTTTTAAGCCGCCCGAAGGCCTCCAACTAAGCTTCACGACTGTTATCCTATGATAACAACCGGGACCGACCACTTAACGTGACCTCCGAACCACGGAGACGCTCATGGTAACATGCCACCAGCGGTCACCCATCCAGGTACTGACCGCGCCGTCGTTGCTTACCCTAGCTGATTGTTTCTAATCACCGAGTGCAACTGGACTGTGAGCGGCTCGGGGAAGTGTTACGGATAAAACTAAAATCTACTACTGTTAAACATAGTTTTTTAACTATTAAAACTAAAAGGGTACATTAGTATATTTGGAGTGCACTTTATTATTTATTTATTTATTTTAACTTTATGCACAAAAAGTACAGTGGACTTAATGCCATAGGCAAGTAGTATCTGTTTACTGTTGGGTGGTGTGGAAGCTAGAAGTGGAAATAATAAAAAAAATACAGTTCACACCGAACTAATTTTACTAACTATTACAAAATTGTAAACCGAATTAACAAACTTTTTAATTAAAATACTATTTAATTTGAGCAACGATAGTTAATCGTTTAGTAGGCCTAATTTTTTTACACTAGAACTAAGAGGGATAATTGAAGCATTAAATAATATAGATGACAATTTATCTATATCTATTTTAGTTTTCTGGTCAAAAGTTGACAGCCCAATATGATAACTAGGCACTTTGTAGGGTTTAACAGTCAAACCTTACCTGTTAAAACAATTGCTGATGGTATCTGCATCGCCGTTAATCATGACAAACGCCTCTGTTGTATTAACTACGGCAGCATGGTAATAGAGTTACAAGTCCCGGCATAAAGGTGGTACGCACACTAAAGATTCTGAATGATGAGATTCATAAAAATAGAAAATAATAGTGGAGATAGAATGCCGCCTTGAGGAACACCAGAGTCAAGGTCGTACCGTATGGATGTGGATTCATCAACACGGCCGGGTTGTTGGTGACCTCGAAGATATGAAGAGAACCATACCAGTTTATCAGGTGGTGTCATATGATAGGAAAAGATAGACAAGAACATCGTGACTGACGGTGTTAAAAGCGTTTGAGAAATCAATCAAAACTAATACAGTTACTTTAAAGTTCTCATTTCCTGTCTGAATGTCACCAGTCACTTTTAGGAGGGTAGAAGTTGTGCTGTACCCAGGCCTAAGCCCTGATTGAAACGGGTTTAGTAGGTTATTCCGGTACATAAATTGTGATAACTGTTGATGCACACTTTTATCTTGAGTCCTGTATTGTGTCCTATGGGACACATGTGTCTGACACTTTTGTGAGAGACATATCGGATAACATAAGTAGAAATACTTATGTTGGTTTAATAGATTTGGAAATAGAAAACGCATTCATTTTGTTCTTTACGTAAGAATGCTGATATCAATAACAATATTTATAGCAAAAATGTTACCAAAATCAATAAAGTTAATTAAAAACTACAATGATATTATAATATATAACATTTTAACTGGCCTGGTTATTTGATTAGTATTTTCATTGTTTCATATCATGTATCAATTCTTCATTTTCAAAAAAAAAATTAAATCCATCCAGGGCTTTCAGGGCCGGAACCGCGGTTCCGAATTCCCGTATAATTACTTTGAGTAGTGTAACGAAACCACTAATAAAAAAACTATTTTGTCTTACGACAAGACATTCAGTAAAAAAGTTTAAATAAAACTATATTTGTAAGGCGATAAAACTTTTATTTCTAACGACAAAAACCGAAACAATTGTCAGATCCCCATGCAATTTTACATACATCTACCACGGATAAAGCTAAGCTCCTTAGAATAAAATGTTTACAAGTGACGGAAATCTTATGTTTATAGAAGCAAAAACGTAGGAAAAGTATTTGATGAATAGAAAAACTGCTTAAAATTCCTTAAAACAAAGTATTTTTAAAAATTGGGCATATATGTGTTTGATTGTTTAGATTTGAATGTATTTATTTATGTGCGTTTATTTCTTAGTAATCTCACTTCTGACTAACATCAATTCAGTTTCCACATAAAAACGGATTTATATTTAAATTCTAAGTCAGTGCGACGTCTTTGTCATATTTTCCTCATTTCAGGGGCTTCACGTCGTCCCGCATTGTAGTCATATTCTTAAAATATAATTCTGTTTAAAGCCTCGTTGACTTATCTCTTCTTAATTATGTAACATCTTCATTGTGATTTCATTGTGTCATTCTTGTTCTTGTTGAATAGAATATTCTTAGTGTTATTAAAATAATCTAGAAAAACATAAATTGTATTCACATTTTAAGCGTACATAAAAAACAAAAATGATATTACAACATGCTCCTAGGAATTTTTAACATGTGCTTAGTTTGGCTTGCTTGTTAGTCCCGTTCAAGTATAAATTATAAAGAATTCATATTTTTGAAAACTACAACAACAGACAAATAACTGCAGATTGGTCAATGACGAATATTGCAGATGCATCGAACTTCAATTCGAATTGATCTCAATCACAAAGTATTAAAATTTTACTTTTCTGAGAGGGGATTGAATATGTAGTTAATTTTATTTAAACAGAATATTTGAGAATATTTCTTTTACAAATGATGCAAGTTATCAAGAGTGCCATAACTATACATAGTTTACGAGTTGTTTAAATAAATAAATTTGACTTGCCGCAGCAATCGAAAAACTAAAGTTCAAACATAGTTTTGATGTGTTGGTGATTAGAATGCATCAGTTTTTTCATTGCTGTTGAGGTGAAACTACACCCCTTTCTTGAATTTAAATATGTTACTCATTTTAAGTTTACAATAATTAGTTTTAGAAGAACCTTCTAGTTTGCGGATTCGAAGACGGAGGGAGTGCGTCGCGGAACTAGACAGCCTGTGACCATGGCCAATGCAACCTGGTGGAAACGTCAGGCAAATCGGAGAGATGTAATACTTTTAAATAAGTGATCGCGTTAATTCCCGTGAAAATAATTATTATATCATGAAACGCAAAACTTTAAAAGTTAGTATTTTAAGTTTAGCTTGTAAAAATTAACAACATAATGACAAGGCGTGTTTTTTATATTAATGGAAATTGAATAAGATAGATAGATAGATAAAAACTCTTTACTTGTACACCGTAATACAGATATAAAAAAGTACAGAAAATTAAAAATATATAATGTACAAAGGGCGGCCTTATTGCCGAAAGCAATCTCTTCCAGGCAACCTTTGGATGGATCAAAAAGTATCGGAAAGGCAAATGTTTGTCGGCAAAGCATTCCACAGGCGTACAGCTTCAACTGTAAATCATTGATGATAGAATTTTGTAGAATGCAGTGGCATCTCCAGTCTCAAATCTTCAGATGACCTTAGACATTTGTCATGTGTGTCAAATTTCTAAGGTTGAATGTCGATGTTGAATCGTTCTTTGAGGTAAAAGGCAGCTCAAGGATTAAAGAAGATGTTATAAAGGAAAATTAGGATATGAGTATTCCGGCGAGAGCGAATTGGAAGCCACTTGAGCAGTTGACGAAATTCAGAGACATGATCATATTTGCGAAGGCCAAATACAAATCGTATACAGAAATTTTGTAGCCGCTCAAACTTATCAAGTTGTGCTTCGGTGAGATTCAGATAGCTGACATCGGCATAGTCGAGAATTGGGAGGAGAAGTGCTTGTGCAAGTGCGGTCCTAGTAGCAGTTGGGAGAAAGTTACATAGTCTTCGCAGAGACCCGGCAGAAGCAAATATCCTTCGGCTAACTACTTGCGACGTGGAGCCCGAGATAAAGTACTATCTATAAGGATCCCTAGATTTTTAACGGTATCACTGATCTCTAGAGTGATGCCATTAAGGATATATAGTATAATAAATATTTCAGAACACAACAAGACGATCGATGAATATATATCATCTACATCTAGATAAAACAAGTTAAGTTATTTTTTTTTTAAAAAAAATCTCAAGGTAAGAAAAAATAAATAGATCTAAAAAAACATGATTGTGAAAGAAACACCTGCAGAATGTCGCATAATTACATAAGGATGATAGAGACAGATGTATCAAGCAAAATATTAGATATAGTATATTTTTAAAAGCTATGTTCAAACCTAACAACTAGTTTTAATTACATAATACTAAGACTAAGAGGATGCCTCATAAATTAATAATATAATTGTAAATATCTAAACGAATTTTAAAGACGTGACTCAGAATCTGGGGCAAGGTAGTGAACTTGCCTATCCCGGATGAGCCCGCTTTTCAGACGGGAATTGTGGATGCCTTTTAAGTTCCCGTGATCCCTGGGGTAGGTGAGAGACGGAACACCGGAGGGTTTTAGTCAGTAAAAGTCTGACCGACCCCTTCGCCCTCTCCCCAGGACAGAGGACATCCATGAGGATTTCCCCCCGTTAAAAAAAAGGTAGTGCCCCTGCCAAGATAAACAAAATAGTCTAGTGTAGGTTTAATATTTAACAATTCTATTACTATTGAACTTCTGACTTCTCTTTTAGAATCTCAATAGTTGTTGATTCCAAAGAAAAACTAAAACTCAAAATCAAATATTATAGTTTTATAATTATATCTGGGTCGGTCAGGCCATGGGCATCCGTTGAATGCAGGCTTCACAGGGCTGGTTTTTGTGATGCGCTTTGAAAAAGACCTATGTCCAACATTGGTCGTGTCTCAATTGAGATTATGATGATAATATGTGGATGTAATTAATATAGAGTACAAATGTGTGTTTAAAATTTATTTAGAAATATATGTGTCCAGTAAATGAACTTACAGACTACGGTGTGGTAATTTATTCAATTGTCTTATCTAAGTGCAACTAAAATTTTCAAGGAGAAAATGTAGACTTTCTCCTCTATCTACATCTTTGTAAAAGTTAAAGTTAAACACATTAAAAGAAACATTTTCCAAGTGGCATTTCTAATATTTCATGTTACAATTAAATAAAAATATTCGCTTACATTATAATGTAAACGAGTTTCTAGTAATTTCTAGTTTTTTTTAAATATTTTTTTTAATAGTTGTTTTCTTTTAAGTGTACTGATTGAGTACTTAAAACTTATAATAGATGAAGCAGCTATATTAATGGTGTTTATTTTCACTGCTAGTTAAGGAACAAAATAACTTCAAGTGTTATCTTCTAGTAACGTTTTAAATCAGCCTTTAACCCTTAAAAGTAAGCTTTATTGAGAAGAAAAGTAGGTACACTATCTTCAATTTAAGTCTAATTGCAAGTTCTTCAGACTCAACTAATCTGATTACGTTTGAACAGCCTAAAAGTACGTTCATAAGTGATTCAAAAGTATTGATAAAACAAATAATTTTACCTATTACAATTCTATTTAAAAATAAGTCTACTTACTTCGATGAGGGCTAATCTTAAAGAGTCATATGTAAGGTGTAACTGTTGTTTTTGTGGAATGCTTGAATATTTTTGTATTTTATGGTGGCCCTCGAGTGTTACACCTGACATCAACGCGGATGGTATCTCTCACCACTGGAGAAAATATGTCCCATCGGCTTCATAGTACAATCATAAATTAAAAAGACATAAGCTACATTTAAAAATTAGACAACATATCCAATTACTGGCAGTACCTTAAACTAATAATTAAGGTTGTAATTCACGAATGCCTTACTCCTTCTACAAGGTTGATCCGGCAAAACCGGTCAGATAAACGAGATACGTAATACAGAAATATAATTAATACCGTCGGAGAGCCACGCTTCGGTATGAATGGGCCGGCTCGACCGGAGTGATACCACGGCCTCACAGAAAACCGGTGTGAAACAGCGCTTGCGCTGTGTTTCATCGAGTGAGTGAGGATACCGAAGGCCCACACCCCAATCCTTCTCCCTATCCCCGTCCCCATCCCCATCCCCCAAAGGCCGGCAACGCACTTGTGACACCTCTGGTGTTACGGGTGTCCATGGGCAACGGTAATCGTTTACCATCAGGCGATGTGTCTGCTCGTTTGCCCGTTATAACATAAAAAAATATATATATACAATGTAAGTAATTATTTTAAGGGTATTTTTTGTGAATATATCAGGCGTATTACAATAGAATTAGGTGATTGGTTGAGTATACAATGACGTCATCAAATTTTTAAAAGTAATAACATTAGTCTTAGTTTCAATAAGATTTACCGGCTATCACCAAATAAACATTAATATGGGCTAAATGTAACAAAGTTACGCACAAACGTTTTGCCATCATCAACCCCCATTTTCCTTGTTCAGCCTTAAACGAAAAACGTAATTGCTTACATATCTTATGTGATATAATCTGGGACTGGTAACAAGAAGAATTCCCTACCGCATTGTAAACGTATTCTATATCACTGCAATATTTTCATTTTGCCAAATCGCTACTCTGTTTACAAAGCGTCGAGGGAGAGTTTGATTTGGTGCGATTCGTATCGCAGTTTATCGCACTCACTGTCCGGAACAACCGCGGTTCTCTGGAAAGGATAACAAAAGTCAGTAAACAAAGGTCTTATGAGATAAATTTATCTGTATTACAAATAAGGGTGCAAAATAATTAAGTCACAAATAATTTTATATTTAATGAAATAGAATGCCTGGATGCCCATTTTATGATTATTGTGTTTGATACAAGTAAATTCGTTGCTTAACATAAAAGGGCCTACATTTATTTGTTCACTTTGATTTAGATAATCAAATAATATGTATCATTGCAATTAAAGTATTCTTTTTATTTATATATTATTGTTCTATCTATAAATGTATGTATGTATAAAAGATATGATGAGGCCCAAACTAATCCGACTCACTAAATGAGACTCTAAATCATATTAAAATATCAGACTCCCTCTCGTTGTAATATCTTAATATTATCTTTGTAAAATAAGTCATGTTTAAAAAGCATTAAAAATCTATATGAAAATGTTGTAGGTGAATGCCCTTGCTCCGATCCATATTCCCTCATACGTACTTTAACACCAATTTTTTTTTCAATTGTAGAAATACGTGAGTTTGAACCTTCTGTAAAGAAATTTATCACGGATGTTTTTATTTGAAAAACTTATAAAGAAAATAAATGATCAAATATAGCAATCTCAAATTCATTAAATAATTAATTTTCCTAAATTTCTTCCTTTTCTTACATTTGCTAATTATTTTTGTAAACTGACAATGACTTATAAATCTTGTTTACCTATTTAGCCTTAGCTGTTGTTATTATAAAGAAGATTATCTATCAAGCGATTCTTGTATCTAGATATAAATTTTTAAAATTGGTTCAATATATCCCTAGATTACATAATAAACCCATAACCTTAGATTGCCCAAAAAAACGGATAAAGTTTAATTACCTCTTTACCAGAATATTTTTAAGAAACATTTAGTTAGTAATAATACACAACGTACGTTATAACTTTATTTCACAATTTGTTTTATTGAAGCATATGAATTTCAGTTTTTCTTCAGTTTTATGCATTTTTCAATGAAATGACAGAAGGTCCAAGATTTTTAAACGTATTATAAATATCAATAATAATCATCATCACCACCAGCCTGTCGCAATCCACTACTGGACATAGGCCTCTCCAATAGCACGCCACTTGGATAAATATCACGATTATACTATAGGACTGCCAATTCTTATTGAATATTGCTCAACATCTACTGTATATATTATGTGTAGATATGATTGGCATGAAAAATAACATTTGAATTGTAGATTGACAGTCTTATTGATTTAGAACTTTCAATTCGGCTAGATTATTTGGTGCTGCGTAGAGATGTGGCTTCACTGTGCATCTTCTACTGCATTTACCATGGGGAGTGCTCCGAGGAGTTGTTCGGTCTGATTCCTGCCGCCTCTTTCCACCAACGTCCTTCGAGACAGAAACTGCATCCTCATCATCTAGATGGCTGGCAGTCCACAACTGTGCGCTTTTCTAGGAACTTTCTGCCTCGCACAACAAAAGTATGGAATGAACTGTCGCTTGCGGTATTCCCAGACCAATACGACCGTCAAGAAAAGAGCGTACTCCTTAAAAGGCCAGCTACGCACTTGTGACGCCTCTAGTGTTGCGGGTGTCTATGGGCGGCAGCTATCGCTTACCATCAGGCGATACGTATGCTCGTTTGCCACCAATACTATATAAAAAAAAATTTATTGCTGCAAATTGATTGTGGAAAGCTATTTTAACATTGAGACTATATGAGGTGCTAAGTAAAACAAAATAACTTAAATAAGTTAAATAACTTATGTTGATTCAATTAGTCTGTTTTTATAGAGTACTAATAAAAATGTATGCTCAATGCAATGACAAATAATTTTTAAGCTGATAATCCTACAGTCAGCTGATATCTACTTTATTATTACTTAGTTATATATATAGGTAAGAGAATCGGCTCTAGAGCAGAGAAGTCTTATATACCTACACTATGTTAAAACGGCTCCAAACTTACACCAAATCATTTGAAGTCGTGTAACTAAGCTCTTATCTGCACAATTCTTATAAATAAAAAGGATCTGCATTTATTACATTTTTTACGATGCCTTGCATTGTTCTTTCACAGCCCCTATTCATTTAAAGATCATTCACTGCTCCCTCTTCATTTAAACATCAGGCATCCTTACAAAACCTCATTTGTTTTTTTACACTTTAGTCAATACTTTAATCTTCGCAAAAGTTGATGAGTCCGTGGAAAATGTTACCTCACTGTCAGCTATTGTGACTTGAGTATAACACGAGTCATTTTGCGAAATGTCCCCGTCATAAAAAAAATATTAAAAGGAAAATTCATAGTGGTTAAAATTTTACATAACTCTAACTACTCTTCTGTCATTATTACTTGGGCAAAACTTTAAATAGATACGATTTGGCATAGGTTTTCAACTTTTCATGGTACTAATCAAGTGATTTTCCCCACGATACCAAACACAATAGGATTTTAGTTGAAAACTTTGTTAGCGGAAGACCAAGATTGCAGATTTCCCATAGGGCCTACGCCAGTTTCAACTTGCCAGACTACATCGATAACTCCCTCTGACACTCTCTTAGTTATTTATATCATTAGTACAACAATATGGTAACTGTAAATTATTTATGCAAATTGATTAAAATTGTTCTGTAAAATACGATAAAGCTAATTAACCTTTTTAGTTGCTTAGCATCTTATACTTATACTTCCTTCAATGTGTATGAAATTGGTTCAATATTTTCTATTTTTTTGACGTACTCGTCCACTATTTTTTTACGCGTATGTTGTCACACCGTAAAGTAAAGACAATTGTCTTTTATTCCTAATCGTATATCTACTGTTCTCCTCTACTTTATTTATTACCTACCTGGGCCATCCTTGTCATACCAAAATGCACCTTAACATTTGCATTTTACTTAAATAATAATAATAAATAATAAATATTTCGGACATATAACACACAACGCCATCTAGTCCCAAACTAAGCAGAGCTTGTATTATGGGTATTGGACCACTGATATGAATACATAAATACTTTTTTTGTAAATACATGCATATTACACATAGAAAACAGCCTTACTCCGAAACAAATATTTGCAGATCATACAAACATTTTGGTCCGACCCAGGATTCGAACCAAAGACCTCATGGACAGCAGTCGCGTACGCTACCACTGCGCCACCGAGGCAGTCAGTTACTTAAATATCTGCATCACTTTTCTAATCTTTACTTTCAGAATATATAATTTATTAGGGATCAATTTAAACACAAATTCTTCAGTGTTTGTTGCCTATTTCCAGCTGGACGTATTCAAAAAGCATGGAGAGGCCTCTTCTCTTTCAATCTTGAGTGCCTATTCTTGTAAGTCATTTTAGAGCAACGGCTATTAATAGGAAGTGATACAGACCAACAATAAACTTTACATGAGTGCTAGATTTTCTGGTTTCACTGTGAATTTAGTAATTACTTAGCAAACATTCTTTCTCATTCAAGGCTTAGCGCGTAGCTTTTGGGATAAAGTATCTTACATAGTCAGTCAATATTTGACCGGAAATTAAAAAATCTAAAACGTACGAATTTTAATTTTTAAAGCACCGATTAATTGAAAATACAAAATCTAAACTTTAGTTGTTAATTTTCAATCAAAAAAGTTTCTTTGAAAACTCTTTTTTTCCCCTTAAAATAAAAGAATCAGAGTTATGAGCTTATAACTACTCAAATTACAAATACTAATGTAAGTTTTTAACTGTTTGTTTACTTTCAAGTCCCTAATAAAATATACTGATTTTGCATACTAGTTAAACAAGAAATAACCTAGGATTATATTTCAAGCAGAGGAAAGTTGTTACAATTTAAATTGCTTGATGAAAACAACATTAACATAAATAAACCTGCAGACGAAATTCTAGTTCATAAATTGTATTAAATAGTTATAAAATACTTACAGGATTCTATAGTGGATATGGTAAAACTATGTACAGAAGGAACCCTTAGCTTAAAATGGCTATAGTCATTTTAGAATAAGATCCTGGAAAAAAATTAAATTAAATAATTACATGTAGTATCACCTTGTGTGTCTGCCAATCTTTCCCATATTTTTAGGATATTTAATTTTTTTCCAGGATCTTATTCTAAAATGACTATAGCCATTTTACTACATTATATTTTATACAAGAATTTATAAAATATACTACACCAAATAAACTTTGTATAAAATCTTTGAAAAAGTATGGTCTTGGCATTAATGCAACTGTTTCTAATTAATAGAAACATTCATAAAACAGACTTAAACTAACATAAAAATCATAAAACAGGAGTTATTTTGTTGAATGTAAGCATCAACAGAGGTAGGTAAATAATTTTGCCACCAGCTTAATTATAAAAAAAAATATTAATCTAAAAGAATTCAGAGCAAGAGAGAAGTAAAAACGGCGAGAAGCAAACATAAAATTGAATATTACAAGCAAATCACGAAATTCACTTGAGTAATTTAAACAAAGCCGTAGATGCGGGGGCAGAGGACTTAATTTCGGTACGAGACAGAGAAAAACGTTATGCAAATTTGTACAGCGTATTTTTTCTTCCATTAACCTTCCGGACGGGATTGTATGGAGCGCCATGGAAAGGACGACTCGACGGAACAAAAACACGCTTTTATTTTAAAACTGTAATTAGGAAATTAACGACTTGGACTTAGAAAAACAAATGGTGTTTTCGGCGGTTCATGTGGGAATTTCGTTGCTATTGTGAGAATTTAAATAAAAAATAGCGACGATAAAATGTGTGTAGCCGTGCAATCAGGGTTTGTTTTTCCTCGTTTTTTGTCATTTTAATTTAACTTTTGCTTTATATTTGTTAAACCTTAGCGGTATGCTTCATATATAGTTCTCACTGCAAATTTTAATAACATTAAGTCAGTGCAGACTTTAATATCACAAACATACAAGCTCAGGGCACATAGCTATAGGACTACTCGTATTATGAAACACAAATGTACTATCATTTTTCTGCACCACACTTACTTGTTAAATAACTATATTATACAATCAATAAACATAAGGTGTAAGTTGCAAAATGGAAACTTTATAAAAATGTTTTAATTTATTAAATTAGTACTAACTATTTAAGATTTTATATGTCTATCTATTTCATTATTTTAGCACCATATAATTATCATGGTATTTTGCTATATCTAAGAAACTTAACTTCGTTTTTAAAAAAAAATAAACAGTTCAGCTGTTCGAGCTTTTCTCTTCTCGAATTTTGCGCTTAGCAACACAGTAGGCGATTCATTTTAATGTACATAGACAATTTAATACATATATGCATTTAAAGAGTTTCAAATAGATTATAAAATAATGTAAGTCAATTATATATGAATATATTCAAATTGTGTAAAAAATATTCCTTTTTAATGTGTATAAAAGACCTCTCTCATCAGACGCGAGAAAAAAATCATCCCCACCTTATGTACACATATTGCATTAAATTATGAAAATTGAATATAAAATAAAAATAATTAAAGAAAATGCATATAAAATTACGAGACTTGCAACAGCAAGTCTATAAGTTTTATTTGAATATATTGTCGACGTTGTAAATACATACATCCATGCAAAGTTACAGCTTTAATAGTTAATAAGTACGAGAAAGATGTAACTTTTATTTTTACTTTTATTTACATTAAGAGTTTGCTAAGACATTTTTTTTATTTAGTTGTCTGTTTGTGCGATATTCAATTTTAAATCTCTTTTTTTAAGCATGATGGAGCGAAAAATCTATAAAATATTGATGGTAATCCATGTGATGCACTTTTAAAGGAAATCTATAACGGCTTAGAAAACGTTTTTAATAAAGGAGTTGTAATGGCTTAACTTGTAAAATGTACTTACTTATAAAACTTCATACATAAATAAAAAAATAATAGGTAAACATTTAAAATATAAATAAATAAAAACATAAAAAAAGTGGGTAACTACGGAAACCTATTCAATGCGTTACCTGACACACACTTGGTCTGTTTTTTAAAATTTAGGTACTATTTAGACTTCAAACAAATTATACAGAAATGAACCAGATAAATAACACTGTAAACAGAATTATCGTTATTTCATTCATAAAACAGCCACAAGTTAGAAAGTTAGCATAGTAGCTTATTACAATATTTTCTCTATGCTAACACTGTTGTTGCTTTTAAAAGAATAATCGTCTTAACAACATTTTTAAGTTTTCGTCTAGTTCCCATCCGCAATAGAAAATAGGTTTTGTAGCACCTGCTGAAAATCGAGCCGCAAAATCAATGTACCACAGTTCTGTTTATTGATAAGTAGGCGCGTATCGTACTAATTAATGCAGCATGCGTATTCTGATTCGGTATTCCTTAATAATCGCGACCGTCAATCAACGCTTGAGATTGTTTAATTTATAATTATATAATTATAGGATTTACTAAACAAATCGCTTGTATGTTTTCGTATTTACTTGTACTATTTTTCCCTTCTCTTCCATACTTAATTTATAAAACCCTAATTTAAAAGTCTTATCAACACAACGTGAATAAAAATTACAGGTTCTGTAACATTATATTATTGTTTTTTAATTTGTTCAAAATGAATAATTACAAACACCATTACACGTCATACTCTCAGTATCGTATGTGAATTTGATCTGATAAATAACTTAATAAATACCATCGTCAAATAAAAAGCGTCATTCCATACGTTTAAATTTTGCGTTACCGTTTTATAGCCAAGAACAAAGGACTGAAATAAACAATCAGATATTGAAATCAAAACTTTCAAAAACAGTAACATCGCATTTGTTATTCGAAAACGGCAGAATGCTATCTAATCTGTAGCAGAAGTTTACAATAGAAGACAGTGGTGCCAACGTGATGGATGGCCAGTGGGAATGAGTCTGACGTCAGGAGGGAACATCTTATTCTGTTTATTTCTTATCTACATTTAATTCCTTAAAACTTTAAGTGTTGGATTAGCGGTTAAGTGATTACAGTCATCCAACAATGGATTCGTTAAAATAAAAATGTTGGATATTTTTTAAATGAAATTATATAAACAAATATGTTGAGGTATCCATTACCAACCCGTAATATTTATAAACTTAGGCAAGCACTTATATTTTATTAGAAAACCGCAATACTGGAATTCATAAAGTTACAAGTAGAAAGTAATATCCATTTTGCAATTTTTCTGTTTTTTCTTCCTATGGGATAGAATTCTAGTGATCCTTTGTCGATGATTAAACAAAAGTTATGCTACTTTTATTGATAAGTAGCACTGTTCCTATTTCGTTTTGTCTTCTGCGTGACAGAAGTAGTCATCAATTCATGTAGAAAACTTCTGCGTAGCAAAATTAAACACAAACATAAAAAAAAATATAATATCAGTAGATCTTTACTCAGCAATGAATTGTGATCGAACATAGTATATAATATTACATACGAAAAAAATAAAAAATAAATCGTTTTAAATGGATGCCAAAAGTATTATTATTAATTTGTAGATGAATACTACGTTTTGATATTTTAACTATATTTTTATAAAAGTGCTAGCTCTGATTATGATCTAATTTTGTTAGCAGTTAACAGCAGTTAACAAAACCTGAATTATAAAGTACTGTAATTTTACCTGATTTGAATTTCACCTGATATTGTTATTTTATATATATTATTATTTAGCTAGATCAAATTAGCCTAAAAATGGGGTACCCTTGCATTAGGCCAAGGGCTCTGCGACGAGCACTTCCAACAGCTTGCTACCAAGCTGGTCGACACTGCCTTCGCCCTAGGGCGACTTTTGCCCAATCTGGGTGGAGCCAGTATCGCAACGCGAAGCCTCTTCACGGGGGTTGTCCGGTCGATGGCGCTGTACGGCGCACCGCTGTGGGTGTCGGCTCTGATCGCCCAGAATAAGGCGCGCCTCTGGCAGCCTCAGAGGGTATTGGCGGTCAGAGCCATACGCGGATACCGCAAGGTGTCGACCGAGGCGGCGTGCGTCTTGGCCGCTACACCCCCGTGGGATTTGGAAGCGGAAGTGCTCGCCGAAGTTTATCGACGGGTGGCTGAATTCCGGGCCGAGAGTGGCATGCGCCCTCCGCCCAAAGAGGTACGCAAGTGGCGTGAATCCGACCGTCGAGCCACTATGGTTCAGTGGTCGTCGCGGCTGGAGGCTCCACGTGCTAGCTTCGCCACCGTGCCGGCTCCAGCCGGTCATTCTCGAGTGGGCAGGGCGGCAGCTCGGGACTCTTTCCTTCCGACTGACGCAGGTGCTTTCCGGGCACGGTTGCTTCGGGAAGTACCTGCACTCGTTCGCGCGGAGGGAATTGAGTCCCGCCTGCCACCACTGCGACTGCAGTGAGGACTCGGCCCAGCACACGCTGGCGGTGTGCTCCGCTTGGGCACCGCAGCGCCGGGCCCTCACTGCAGTCATCGGAGAAGATCTCTCGCTGCCGGCTGTCGTACGCTCCATGGCCGGCGGCGAGAGCAGTTTCACCGCGGTCGCGACCTTCCGCGAAGAAGTTATATCGCAGAAGGAGGCGGCGGAGAAGGCCCGGGAGGACGATCTCCACTCGGACCCGATCCGCCGCCGGCGAACAGGGGAGGGCGGGACGGGTTTTCCCCCCCATCCGCTTCACAGCCCACGCGCGAGGGTGTGACGTTACGCGTGTACCGTACGTTGCCCACATTAAGAGGTCTTAACATCTAGAGACAGTGCCCGCTTCAGTGCGGGCAAGCGCTGTGAGGGGTCCGGATGGCGTAAGAAAGAGGTTCCCGGATCTCTCCCGTCTCAGGCGCAGAGTGGCACACCGTGGTGGTTTAGTGGGTAGTTTGGCTGAAGTCAGTCAGGAGCCCCACACAAAGTGAAACCCCTGTAACTCGACTTTGGTTTTACTATGTATGGTATGGTATATATATATTTGGTATGGTGTTATTCGTGGTATAGGCTCTTCTTATAAAACTGAGTTGTCGGGGTGATAATCTGAAATATATTCAATAAGTGAAGTGTATTATTACTAGTGATCGAAGTAGGTAGATTGATTTGATTTAATGAACTGACACTTATATATTAATAGGGATATGCCTCCGGGATTCCGTGATTTTGAACTTATTAAGATATTTTTACGAATTTGAAATGTTGAAATGTGTAGGATGAAGAATATATCAATATGAAAAAGAAATATTAACCATTTTGCTGACTTTTTAATAATATAGAGTTCGATTCGGCCTTCTACTGCAAAAAAAACTATGGCATGCTATCTATGCCACTTGAGTAAAAATGTAGCAAATTTTTAAGTTATGCAAATGTAATGTTAAGAAAGTGTTTTTTAAATCCCCACGCAGAGTTAAAATTTTAAAAGATAAATACCCTAATTTATCGCTGCCTCTGCAACCAGGCGTTATCAGATGGAGTATTTGGTTAAAGGCAGCAACTTACTACGTCCAACATTTTAATGAAATTAAAGACGTGTTGTCCTGTTTCAGCAGACCTGATGCTAATGCTATTCGGAACGCAAAAAAAAAATTTAAAAAACAAATCTTACTGAACTTATTTCAATTATATCAAAGATAATTACTCTATTATACAACTATCACTAAAAGAATTAAAAAAATATAATTTATCCCAAGCCGATTTACTTTTAGCATTTGACCAAGTCTGAGCTGTTGTTCCCGAATGCAATTCAGATAAAAAAAATATAAAAAATAAAATTGAACAAGTTATGGAGATATATCTCGATTTAGACTCAATGAGGGAATGTATTGAGTAAATTGAAAATAATGAGGCAAATCACCAAACATTTTTCTTAAAATACGCTCTTAACATTTTCAGATGTAGAAAGATCATTTTCTACATACAAATGGATCTTGGACGTCAAAAAAAATACATTAACCGTAGAAAATATTGTATAATAGTAACGATTATAAGCAACAGATAATAAATATGCAAGGTATAGCTATAAGATTAACTTTATTAATTGATAAATAAAAAAAACAATTATAAATGTTTCACTATCGCATTCTATTGATTTTAAATGTCATCCATGTTTTGATTTATTTGTGGTGTGAGTACTTAAAATCAATATACCTTCTTCTACCTCGATCTTTAATTACTGTACCTTTTATGAACATTGCCTGCAACATATTGAGTGAACCTGCCAGTATTTGGTGGTAAGACAATAGGCATACATCGTCGTAGTTTCATTATGAAATGTACACATATCAAGGAACAAAAACCGTTAAAAAAACTGGTTGCTTAAATAATATAATAACTAGCCTCAGCATAGACTAAATTATGTTCTAAACCTATGTGATCTATTTTCAGAACAGACTATCTTACAACAAATTTTACGCCAAAATTTCTGAGCTTGTTTCTTTTCATATCCTTTATTTTCTTCATCGCCACAAAAGAGGGAATAGTTTTTAAAACCAAATCTGATTCACTTTTGAGGGCTCTGGAACGAGGAGGACTTATTTCCGATGTAATAGCTTGACCTTACTCATATTGTCTTTTCACTGTAGCAATAGTGCTTCTCCGAGTGTAATTTTTCTGACGTTGCACATATACTGGCACAGATTTTTTATTGTTTAGGTAGTCTGTGAATTAATCACCTCATTCAACACTTGCCTCAATCAATGTTTCATACTACGATCAACTATAACAATTTTACTTGCAGGCAAAGAATCTTTGCAAATGAAGGAAAGTCCCAACATCTTCTCAGACATGAATACAGCACAAACTTTAAAATAGTATTAGCAATAACCACGTATTTTCGCTACTAGGGAGAATTAAAGGCTAAAGGTATTTCGTTACGGCCTTCAGATAGCGAGGAAGTGGATGAGTATACCTGAGTAGACAATTGAACAGCAGACAGATGTTGCTCAAGAACACGTGGCCAAATCAAGTAAAATACGGATTCTTTTCAATTCAAATTCTCACAATTACACACGATAAATGTATTAGATAATTACCTGATCTACAATTTTGGCTGAGCAATTTTTATAGTAAACTAATTGACTGACCGAAAATCCGAAAACCCATTTTTGCGACCTAGTTTTTTTTTCCATTAAAAGATTTTCCCTTATGTGTCTGCAAATTTTCAGCTTGTTGGGAATTTATGCAAGATTCTATGTCTATTTTGTTCGAGCTAAAACTAGTTTGTTATATATAATGTTTAACAGTTGCTCAAATGTAAGATTAATAATAGCAAAATATGTCTCTGAACAAAATTATTTTTCGTCACTCAGTCATATCCTAAATCCTTGAACTCCTTCTTCTAAATTTGATACTATCGAAAAAATACACATGAATACATGATACCTAAACAGCCGAAACAAATCACTTATAAAAAATCGTATTACAGTTGTGATCATACTAATGTCCAGGTACTTTCATCTCCGAGTCTCATTCAAGTAGATGGAATTAGTTATATTGAAGTTATTCCCACGGTTTTTCACATTAATAGATTTTTTCGGTTTTCCCATGGCTTAAAAAGCTTAAATTTGAAAATTTTAAATAACGAGAGAAAATTTCTGAAAATTTAAACGCCCAAAAGTATGAAACAAAAAGCTTTTTTTTACAAAGTATTATCTATAGTGTTAGTAGATTAGTAGTAGTATCTATAGTAAGCATCTCTTAGCATAATGTCTGTGGCAGAGAAATAAGGACGTACGGAAAGACAGATAACAACAAGATAGTCAGGATGGGTTCCGTTTGCCATTTGTCTTCGGAACGATTTAATGGTTAGGTATATTATCTATATATGGTTTTAAAAGTATAAAAATCAAAGTGTTCGTAAATGAAACCTTTCTAAGTAGGTTCACTATTAAAATGGTATCTTTAAAAACAAAATAGTAAGAAAAATATAAACGACAAATAAATACACAACAGTGATCGTCTTGACTAATTTTCCATTAATATTTTGAATAATTAGGTAAGAAACTCGAAGTCAAATTTTCATTGTAAACTTATAGAACTTAATAAAAAATACATTTTTGTCTATACCATAACTATGTTTTGATGTAACCACTACTCCTGCACGCTATTAAAAGATGTGTTTTCCGCAAGACACAAAGAAAACAATACAACGTATATTCGCGTATACAAGCGAACATTACCTCAAATGATCGTTCAATCTCTGTCTCTTGCTTCTTATTTAAACCGATAACGATACACATTCACCACATCGTAACGCCCATTGCGTATACAGTCTATAATTAATTAGACTTCATTAATGTTGACTTCATTCTTTCCCGATTAACATTTGTTTCGTCGGACTGAGCCCTTGTGTTTATCTTCGTCGGTTTTACGAAAGACGATAATTAATAAAAGTACCCTTTGTGTTTTATACTATTCACTGTTATAACTCTATTAGTGTTTTATCTATTTGCTTAAATCACTATTTTGTATGTTTGGTAAGATAAAGGCAATTTGTTGTTCGTAATTGCTAAATAAGTTCTTCGAATTGTTCTTGTTATGAAATTGTTCTCGTTTGTGTTGTGTACTCAGTAATTAATTATGTTCAGAATTTTGTAAACTGCTGTCTATCGAGAAGGTTCTCGAAAATAATAGTAATGTTTAGATAGATAGTTCAAATTCAGATTTTCATGCCTAAAATATTTTAATGCCATTAGTTATAATTACTCTCGAATCATCCGCTTTCTGACACGGGTGGTAAAAACAATCATTTGAGACGAAATTAAGTACAGGGAAAAATGAAGACAAATATTCGAGCTTGCTAATTCAGAGAATACAATCTACATATATGATAAAGATTTATCTGCAATTGGGTCACATACCATACTCCAGAAGCTCAGCAAATATCTCAAGATGTTTGCGCTGGCGGTAGCACCTGATTGTAACAGCCTTATTCCTAAATCTTTTTTAGATATATGTATACGATTAAAGTGAATCCGTATCAGAGTTCTAATTACTGTTAACTTTATCTCTGTACTCTAAATCGTAGGTATTTTTTTTTTAAATACAGATAAAGATAATAAAAAAACCTCTCCGGGTTGAACAATGACAGAGTAAGTGGAAAGAGACAGGAGGGAGGGTAACACGATTTATTACTTTCAAATATTTTTTTGTTAAATGTTGCCCGCACCGTTAATACCCTAATGGGTTTAGAGACATTATACAGTGCGCAAATGGGAATAATATTCAGTTCTAGATGGTTTGTTAGTAGTTTAATTTCATCGTTACAAAGCGATATCATCGGATGACATGAGGGTAGAGTTTTAATTTCAAGTGATTACTGAGAATAAAACTACAAATTCAAGACACAAGAGTTTTTTTAGTCTGGCAATTAATGATATTAATTATAAGCTAGCCTAGAGTAATGATATTCTATCATATATATGTGTATAAGGCAAAGGAAGCTGAAACTACATAATCCGCTTTACTTAAGTTGAATGATCACTGAAATGGCATCGTGCGTGCCTTGCAATGAACATCGCTCAGCTTAGTTTAGCCATCGACGGGCGATCGGTGCTTCATTGTTTATGGGCAGGGATTATATTACAGCTATAGTTTATGTACCTCTGGGTAGTGCTAATTATTATTTTCACGTTTCATGTTTTTATCAATTAAAGTTTTTGAAAATCTACGACTTCTATCTAATTACATCTTATATTCGCAACTCTGCTTAGTAGGCTCGATACGAAATACGAATTAGTAAAAACTGTTGGATAATTTAAATTCGAAAATATTAACTTTTTCAAGCAATTCTTAAATAATTGCAACATCTGCCTATTGCTATGAAATCATTTGTGACTATTACACATGACAAAATAATTTTGTGATTCTTTTCAGATGCAAAGATAGGAATTTTATCTATAGAATTCTATAAAGAAAAGAACTCGATTTCTTGTGACTTTATTTTAGTTTAATGTAGCAAAAAATAGTAAACTTCCTAAAAACCAAGGTATTTTATTATTGTACTAGCTGCATTCCACTCTAGATCAGTAAGCAGTGCTTCAGTGAAACAAATTAATTACAGACATCCATTGTTTAAGATTTAGGTCTTTCACATTATACTGCTGTATACGACATCGGGTAAAGCTAGGTTGTGGTTAATTTTTTTTTATATTGTGGACTCCATTTTTTACTGTAAAAATAGGTTTATGTTACGCTAACCAATAAATTATGATATTTTCAATTTTTTTTAAATTTATTTTATTATTAGAAAAAACCACCCAAGTTCGTGTCAGACTCGCACACCGAGGGTTCTGTAAAATCTAAAGGTATAGGTATATATAATGTAGCTAAAAGTTTATACTATTCGCAATTTTTACATTATCTGTGCTATCAGAAGTTGCTTCGTACCAAATTTCAAGATTCTGAGCTCACGGGAAGTACCCTGTAGGTTTTCATTCCCTTGTGAGTGTCGAAAATTTGCAACATAAACGACTGTATCTTTTGACTGCGTTGGCATAGAATTTTCATTTTTGCATAGCTTCAAGGGATAGTAGATTTGAGTATTTGATATGAGTTTCAGCTTGATACCTCCACGCGTTCCATAGACAGACAGTTGGACAACAAAGTGATCCTCTAAGGGTTCCGTATTTTCTTTTTGAGGTACAGTACCCTAAAAGCAAACAAAAACTATATATGTAAATAACTGCAGCGTCTTAATTTGCAATGAAGATCTTGTATAACATTTACTGTAGAAATTTCGATTTTCTTCGACATAGTGATATAATATATCTTACCACAGACGGAGTTGAGCACTTGATCATAAGCAACTCTCCAAGTATTTATATTGGTATCATAAATTTATAAGAAGTCAGTGGATACCCGCACGCAAGAGCATCCTCCAAGCATTATTAATGAGACGAAATACTTCGGATTCCTAAACAACTTGACAAGGAAAGTTCACGTTATCGACTTACATAATTATGATAAAATACCTACTTTCTACCTCGAGTTGTTGGGAGAAATACGCCTTGTACATTAATTATCTATTTATAACCTTGTTCCATATATGTAAATATACATATAAACTGGTCGTATTTCATATATTATATCTCATTTTTTGTTACGAAATATTATTTTTAATGGAAAATCCATTAAAAAAATATTTTTATGCGAATTCGGAGCCGATAATTGTGTTGTCGTTAGTTATTCTTCCTTTATCTTTAACCGGCCGTCCTTTCGGAGGTGGAATGAAATAAAATTCTATGGCGGTTTGTACGCTTTGCATGCATCTCGACCTGATCTCGAAAATGAGGACTCTAGAGCCACATTAACACGCCACTATACCGAAGATCTGCCAGAAATCAGCACTGACGAAATCAAGGCTCTTGGGCAGCTAAAAAATGGAACAGTCCCCGGAGAGGACGGCATTACAACAGAACTGTTAAGGGCTGATGGTAAACCAGTACTGAGGGAGCTTTAAAAGCTTTTTAACGCTGTCCTGTTCGAAGGGAAAACTCCAGGGGCGTGGATTAGAAGTGTGGTCATCTGGTTCTCTAAAAAGAGTGACAAGACCAGATTGAAGAACTATCGACCCATTTCCCTTCTAAGTCACTTCTACAAACTGTTTTGAAGAGTCATTACGAACCGTTTTGCGCAGAGACTCGATGAATTCCAATCACCGGAACAAGCTGGATTTCGGAGCGGATATCGCACCATAGACCATATCCACGCAACGCGGCAGATTATACATAAGACAGAAGAGTATACTAAGCCCCTGTGTCGAGCACTCATGGACTATAAGAAGGCCTTCGACTCGATCGAGATCTGGTCTGTTCTGGAGTCCCTGCATAATTGCCAAGTGGCCTGACGATACATCCCAGGGGTTGAGATGTCTCTACGAAGCCGCCACCAGGTCTGTCCAAGTATAAAATCAGCAAACAAGGCCTATAGCATTGCACCGAGGAGTGAGACAAGAGGATGTTATTTCTGTTCACAAATGCAATGGAGGATTTCTTCAAGACGCTACATTGAAAAGGACGTGGCATAAATATCAATGGCGAATACATCTCTCACTTTCCATTTGCGGACGACATCATTATCATGGCAGAGACCTGAAAGATCTACATCAGATGCTGAACGATCTGGCTGACTCTTCTGTGCACATCAGCCTACGGATGAAATTGTTGTCATAACATACGGAGCCAAATCGTGGACACTAACGGCACGACTGGTCCACAAGTTCAAAGTCGCTCAGCGTGCTATCCAAAGGGCTATGCTCGGCGTTTCTCTGAGGGATCGCATCAGGATTGAGGTGATCTGGTAGAGAATAAAGGTCATTGACATAGCCCACAGGATTAGTAAGCTGAAGTGGCAGTGGGCTGGCCATATTAGCCGCAGAACTGATTACCGTTGGGGTAAACGAGTTCTTGAGTTGAGACCGCGTCTCAGCAAACGTAGCGTGAAACGTCCATAGGCTAGGTGGAATGATAATCTGCGCAAAACGGCTGGCAGGAGATGGATGCAAGAAGCCGAAAATCGGACCAAGTGGCCTGAAATTGGAGAGGCCTATGTCCAGTCGTGGACTGCGATAGGCTGATGATGATAGTTATTTTTCTGTAATAACAACACTGGACTTAAAATAAGACGATTACTTATACAGCTTAAGAAAACATGTTTAGGTACTGGTTTTAATGGTTAAGGGTAGAAAAGGATTTTTAATTCCTGAAAATATTTTAATTCCATCAAATGCAGTGAGTATTACGAAAACAAAGAAAATAAAAAAATACACTTTGAATATATTTGTGAATCTTTTGATCGGATTGTTACAAAAAATAGAATAAAACAAATTATATTTTCATTTTACAAATAGCCGTCTTATTGTGATATGCTTTTAAATAAAGAAAGATTAGAGGTTTGGATTTTTTAATTATTTCTATTTAAAAAAAGTTTAGTAATAGCAACTAGTCGTTAGTAAAATTATAAATTTCCATTTTTTTCAACCGATATTTAGTATACTATGCGCAGACACTATAAATACATGTGTACATACATATATCGCCCATATATGTGTACTTCCAATACAGTGTTTCAAGTGGTTGTATCAAAACTGTATCATGTCATTGTGCCTTCATATAATTGTTAACAGCAGCTATTTATATCGTTACAAGGTTAAAATGGTAATAGACAGTAATTAAAATTACAATATTTAATTCACAGGCCTGTTAGTCACTGACATGAAATCGCTGTTTTTTTGTGAATATTAATCCATATGCGTGATTTGAGTTACAAGGTATAATAAATGACGTATTTGAGAAAAGATATAATATTTATTTTATATTAGATCTTGAACAGATTGAAATTTACTCACATCAGAAAGTAACTAGACAAGCTACTTGTAAAAATGTGTGAGTGTGTATATACCTATATAGAAATATTTGAAACTCGCACTAGCAACTATAATTTTTTTATACAACCAAGTGAATCATTAAAAATATCAACACTTAAAAAGTATGAAAGTAAAAACATATTTATTACATGGAAATCAAAATGAAACAAGTAATTTACGTAATATTTTTGATACTTCCCTTGAAAACTTAAACTGTTTATGGTATGGCTAAGTTAGAATCATCAATTACTTGTTTAACTATTCTGTACAATGTGTTTGAGTCAAACTTGCAACCACAAGATTGCAAGTACCGTCTCCTTAACTATCTGTTTCATGATCATCGACCACCGTTACATACCACTGCTGGACATAGTTCTCGCCTTAGAAATAAGTTTTTTGCCTACTATTATTAAAATAATGATCAAAATTTTATTGAATAAAGTTTAAAACATCATTTAAACGATTTCCATCAGTTATTATATAATGGGATATTGGCCAAAACACTCAGTTAAATCCTTAAATCAAGAAGCAGCGCCGTGAAGTCAGTAAACTTGATAAAAGATTTGAAGATCTGTAATAATTTAGCTACAAAAATGTCCCTAATAAACTCTAGAATAAGCTAGCTAACAAGAAAATCTTGTGCTAATAAAAGATAATTCAGCAAGGGTCGACTATTTACCTAATCTGGAGCAATTGAAAGCGCGACCATGTCGAAACGGCTTGCTTCCTCTGCGTAGTCTTGAGTGCGACTGACCTATTTAATTTGATGCCGTAGTTTCCCCGTCTGTTGCCGACTCTGATTAACTTCCTGTTTCAAATTTATATTAAATAATCCCTTTTGTTTATAGAATGGAACGTGTTAATAAGGTCCCGGATACGCCGTAAATTTGAAGTCAATTTATTTGGTGTCGAAGTTATTGTAAACTGCTGATTAGTTCTCAAATTGTAAAGATAATGTAGATAATTTTCCCCCAATGTGAATATTTAACAAAGAAATCAATAATTTTTCTACTCACGAGACATTTATCAATTAGGTACTGGATTTCTTTACTTTTGTTCAAATAGAAGTGGCTGAAAATATATCTTATCTAAGATAACAGGTTAAAGAAGGCGTATAGTGACGAGGCTTCAGGGGTCTTTCGTGGTTTCAATTTCTAGGCAGGACTTTTGTGTCTTTGTATAATTCACCAATAATATGTATTTATTTAGAAACATAAGTATGTTTATCTATAGTTTATTTACCAAAGTACAAGCCTTGCCTAGTTTTGGTCAGAACAGCCATGAGTAAGATATGTGAGAATTATGTATTCTATATCTATCTTTATACACTCTTCAGTTTCTTTATATAATTAAAATATATAATTGAAAAGTATATCTTCGTAAAATGCAACAAATTAGTCTTTGTTAAGAGAATAAGTCACGTTCATCACTAGTTACGCATCTACGTAGATAGTTGCGAACTTGACGTGTTCGGACCTTTTCAAGCGAAAGTGAATGATCTAAAAAGTTTTTACAAACATATTGGCCCTCATTGCCGTTTCGGGAAACTCTGTAACGAGTTCACTTCCCTGATTGATGAATGTGACTACCCAACAGGAACCCAAACACGTACTGATAACGTAACACATTAATTTCACCAACCTAACGGACAATAAATATTGTTCTGCTTTACTCATTTTTGGTTTTTGTTTGACGTTACCACAAAGCCATTACGGATGCATGTTTTATGAGTGGAAACTGTGTCAATGATGACACACGTAGACTAATCGCAAGAAACAGCTGGATGGAACACATGTTTAGTCGGGCGCGTAACGAACAGGTATAATGCTTTTGACTTTTATAGCATAGCGTTTTTGTTCGAAAAATCTGTTCACACAATTTTTTTAAATACGAAAAAAATTGTTATGCTGAATTAATTTATTTTAGTAGATGATATCTGATCTTATTTTCAAGAGAATCTTATTTAAGATTGTGTATAATTCATACCTAGAGAACACTGCTGTGTAAATCACAGATATTTAATTGGCTTTTGACTTAACTTTCATATTCTGTTAGGAGCTTGAAGTGACTGTAACATAACAGCTTAAAGTACCAGTATTGTATTGTTATATGAACCAATATAGATGAAATCTTTAGAAACTATTAGTATTGCATATTTCGTAAAAAAAAGTACAAAGAAAAACACACTCGTTTTGAACAATAGTTACATTTTGTTTATAATTTATATTTTGTTCATAAAAGATTCAAAGATCCTATAATCCCAACAAAGTTCAGCATAAAATAGTTTTTGTAATAATAGAGGAAATTATATAAGTACGTTGTGTATTAAATGAATATTTCCTCGATATTTCTTAAGGTAGTAGAGCCAAGCTGATTTAAGCGTGAATGGGTACTAACCTCCCACAGAAGACCAACCTAAAATAGCAGCATTTCTGTAGTCGTATTTCGTTAGTCCGTGTGAGACCTTATTCCCAATTATGCAAAAGTATCTCAATAGGCCACCATAGTTTGGGTCACTATGCTGAATTATCGCATTGTTCGCATTCCCAATGGGGAAAGGTGACCACCACTCTTGGATTCTGCTCGTGCTTCCCATCAGACAATTTTGTGTGTATGTGTCTTCCTATGGTAGACACATACATACAAAAACGTCTTTAGGAATTTCTTTAACAATGTAATTCAACTGCAACTACAACAATGAGAGAAAAATTATGCGACCTAGATTTATTAGACAACTAAACCATTTTGTAAAGTTTACGATAAAAGGAACTACAACGTCATGACACGCGTTGCTCTCTAACACCACGCCTATTCACCCACCTATTGCCTTTAAAAGAATCGAAACGCCAGTGCCAGTGAAATTCAATGCACAGGCCGATCGCCCTACTAATTAATTAGTCATGAAAAGGTCTTTTTCTTTAAACTGTCTTTCTTCATTTTCTATTTCCGTGCTAGTAAATTAATGCAAGACGGCAGTACCACCAATATTATTCTTACATTTTATATACGAAATGCGCTATTAAGCTTTTTTGCATTACACAGTTTGTCAAGTTTTTTTGTTTGACTGATTGGAAACGTTTACATTAAATGATCATTTTAAAGATTTTTCGACAGATATGTTTTTGTGGCTATATTTTTCGTTACTTTATGAGTTAGGAGATAAACGTTTGCGATTATTTTGTTGGTGGTGCGATAGCGTTAGGTTGCGCCTGTAAATCAACCACCCCTTGTTCTGATAACGAGAACAAAATTTAGCTTTGTATCATTTATTTATTTTCGTTGTGCAAGACTTTGAAAAGAACATAACAATACATTCTACTAACTTGTTAAACTTTCTATTACTGTTAGCATGTACGAGGTACATGTACAAACAAATTTGATACATTTAATAAAATAAATGCATCACAAGAAATGATTAAAAACCAGAATAATCTTCATAACACTTGATTACAACTGCAAGTTGAAATTTGTTCGGAATATTGCTATCTCTATTTGACAAATAATGTATGGGCCGGGTATGTACTCGGTATACATTATTTAATTTTTATATAGATTTTTTTTATTTTTATAGATTTTTTTAAGGTCAATAGGTGGGTGAATAGGCGTGGTGTTAGAGAGCAATGCATGTCATGACGTTGTAGTTCCTTTTATCGTAAACTTTTTAAAATGGTTTAGTTGTCTAATAAATCTAGGTCGCATAATTTTTCTATCATTGTTGTAGTTGCAGTTGAATTACATTGTTAAAAAAATTCCTAAAGATGTTTTTGTATGTATGTGTCTGGCATAGGAAGACACATACACACAAAATTGTTTTATGGGAAGCACGAGCAGAATCTAAGAGTGGTGGTCACACACACACACACACACACACACACACACACAGTGGTAAACTCGGGTACGGGATGTGTACTCGGCCGAGTTTGCCACTGTGTGTGTGTGTAAGTGGATTGTTGATTCATTATTGACATTCATACGACACAAGTTGCAGACTTTTGATTGTCTTGGTGTGCGCAGTCGTAGTATATGCGACTACTGAGTTTGAGGTCTCAGGTTCGATTTCAAAATGCTTGTATAACCTACAAATACTTGTTTCGGAGCACAGGGTTTTTCTCGTATGTATGTATTTACAAAAAGATTATGTCTATATTTCTATCAGTTGTTTAGTACCCATAGTACACGTTTTGCTTAGTTTGGGACTCGATAGCGTTAATAATAATATTTCGGACATCTGATACTTATGTGTCAGATGTACGAAATATATTTATTATTACTATGAAGGAACACCGACGGGATCCTCTAGCTTTATTAGTAAAATTATATGAGACCATTCTTTGCTTTATTTTGTTGCTTATTTTAGGGAATCGTTATTTAGATTCCTTTTCACCACGGATAGTTCTTAATATATGACATTATCTCAAAATCTGATTCTGTAGAGAAAACCTAGTACATAAATAGGTCATTGTGATGCGTTCCTCGTGGTTCCCTTAGTAGTAAGGCCAGGCTAGCGGAATTCATTGCTATGCGGATGACAGTATAGGCGATGCTCTCTACACCGGCCGAAACTATATTTCTCGGGAAAAGTCATTAAAAGTTGAAATAAACTTTTGTCTGAAATTGACACCTCTTTGAAAAAGGTCTCAGTTTGGGATAGACTTAATTTAGTCCAATTTAACACTTCCCTATCTGCCTTAGCTAGCTAGTATTGGAATACTTGATGTCGACATATTGAGTTAAATCCAGTTTCGTAGCGCGTAAGGCGCAGGTTCGGCCAAATGTGGAATACTGTTAACATCTTTGGGCATGGGCACTCCAATACCAGATCCTCCCTGTAGACCGCAACCAACCGAGAGTGACTCGAATTGTCGTTTGCCAAGATGTTTCTAATCGGCTGGATCCTCTGGCACTGCATAGAGATGTGATATCATCTAGATGGTTGGCAGTCCACAACTGTGCGCTTCACCAGAAACTTTATGCCTTGCACAACAAAACTGTGGAATGAACTGTCGCCTGCGGTATCTCCGGACCAATACGACCTTCAAACCTTCAAGAAAAGAGCGTACTCTCTATTAAAAGACCAGCAACGCACTTGTGACGCCTCTGGTGTTACGGGTGCCCAGGGGCGGTGGTAATCGCTTACCATTAGGCGATGCGTCTGCTCGTTTGCCCCCTATACCATACAAAACGCTAATCACGAAGAACACGCTATTCCCGTTGGTTTTTTTTTTTTTTTTTTATGTTTAAGCTGCCAAAATGACTCTGCCCTGCCTGATGGAAAGCATGAGCAGAATCCAAGAGTGGTGGTCACCATCCTCAATGCGAAAAAGAACAATGCAGCATGGTGACCCACACTATGGCGGCCTGGGGGGAAGGGGGATGGTGAGGGTGGGCCTCCGGTATCCTCACTCACTCGATGAAACACAGCGTAAGCGCTGTTTCACACCGGTTTTCTGTGAGGCCGTGGTATCACTCCGGTCGAGCCGGCCCATTCATGCCGAAGCGTGGCTCTCCCACGATGAATCCTACTGTTCAGTTTATATACGTTATCGATATTAATAAAAACTACATTCCATAAGATCATTTTTTTGTTGTATTAATATAATTATTATATACTAATAAAAACAAAAGATTATCATATAATAGAAAAACAAATGAAGATCTATAAAAAATGTATAAAATTTTTACATTGTTAACGCGTACAAATAAAAAAATACTGTTGCAAACAATTCTCGATTTTAATTAAATGTACCTAGAAACATTTAAAAATGATGTTGACGTAAAAACGTTACACGTGAACATGTCACGTTTAACGTTTTTACGCCTCCAAGCACTAACCCGGTATTCATAAAATCAAAACTTTATAGGAGAAAAAAAAAAAGATTTTATCGAATATCTTTTCAGCGATTGGGACTATTCAAGTTATTGATGTATGAAATGCAAGCTTTTTTGTAAAATATAAATATGAAACTCCTTTTATTCACAACTATGTAGTTTTTTAAATAACATTAAGAAAAATCTGAAAAAAAAAGAGCTCAGATGTATTCCAGTCCATAAATATCGAATTTGACATAACAGTAAAAATCCCATAATAGCACATGACCGAGTTTTTATTGTGAGCGTCGATATGTTTTTATTGGCGTTTCTTATGTAAATTGATTCTGAAATCAAAGCTGGCCACAGTTTAATCGAAAATATTTTTATTTACCAGACTATGAATAATTTACAAAAAATCTGCATAAAAAGCTCGATTTTATAGCATCTTGCAATTAACGCTGTTCGGTGTTGTGTTACCCACAACTCGATTTAGATATTTTGTATCCAAATTTGATAAGTTATAGTTATTTAGAACCATTACATGTTAAACGCCAATTAATAAGTTATTTATTCTCTTTTAATTCTTTTTGGGGTTCACTATCTGCTGAAGATCAATTCCAATTTAATAATTTGTTATAAAACAGTGCTCAAAAATGAGTATTACTTTCGCATCGTGAACCGAATCGGACTTTTGGACCGCGACCAGATTTTGCGGAAGAGAATGAGTAGAGTACATTCAAAGGATGGCACTTCATTCGTGATTCGCATGTAACAGATATCCTTATGTGGCTACGCAATAATTGCAAAAATATTTAAGGAACCTTCTTAGAGTTTTGGTCGTCGAGGTATTAAGGTGCGGCACTAGTATTTAAAAATGATAATTTGATTATAATTCAATTAATTATCAATTCACTTGACTATCGGCAGGCTTAATTCAATAGAATTTGGGTTAATGGCCAAGTTGGCTTGTAAGCGGTCATGCATTTTGTAAACTCATTTAAATCCTATCTCAAAGAGAAAGTTCTCTATTGACTTACCTTTTTCACATACAGTGATAGTTTTATGTATCTCTCTTCTTCCTATAAAATTACTATTACTATACTCCAGCCAACCAAGCAGAGTTTTTACTATGAAAGCTAGATTAACTGATAGAATGCTCATATATATTTTTTAATATATTTATACATATTATGCATTGAAAATACACAAACTCCAACACAAATATTTGCGGGAAATATTTAGTCCAACCCAAGTATCCAAGACCTAGGCACAGCAGTCTCATACACTACCACTGGGCAACCAAACCAGTAATTTTTTTTTCCCCTGCGGAAATCCCCTCGGATAGCACCTCCTGTGGCATGTCGGACCAACCGAAAATCAAAGCCAGGAAACCAGGTGCACCATAGGAAGGAAAACCCTAGAACCCCGACATACCTCGGGCCACCCACTGTTTGTAGGTGGCACCCTCCTATGTAGAAACCCTTGGGTCCCTATTTTGTGCAGAAAAGGGCGCGAGCACTTTCTAGGGCTCGCGCCGCCATCCTGGCCTTCTTTTGCTAGGGTGATAGATGTCCTTACCTGTCACCCTCAGGATTGCGCTTATGGAGAACGGAGATCGTTTAGCGAAAAAAACGGCAGAGTTCCACGCGCTCTCACTCCGCAATATTGCTGCAATCATGTTCCCAAGCGAGAGAACCCCCACCCTGATGGCTGCCACGAGATCACACCTCGGTTCCTCCCACGCCGGATATTCTGCCAGCGTGTGGAGCGCCGTGTCTACGGTCTGGCCATCGCAGTGGTGGCACTCAGGCGTTGGCTCCTTGCAGATCAGACACGGGTTCTCTCTGAAGCATTCTTTCTCTGTGATCAACTGTGTCAGCCGGTATAAGAGGCTCCCATGATGCCTCTCGACCCAATCCTCCATAACGGGTCTTACCACCGCTATAACGACGTTTATGCCTGCGCTAGGTTGCCAAAACTTTCAAACATTTACTTACGACACGAAAATGTATGTTAAGAACACTAGATAGTTCAAACAATCATCCATCACAGAACTGCAGTAAAGAAATCCGATATCTCACATTAACATTGATATGAAAAATTCATTAGTTCAGTATATCGCGGTGTCATTATCGTGCAGACGAGGCGCCTTCATCCATCATTCCTCGCTCTTCGCGCTAGCATGCATTTTATGTCTATGTTCTATGGATGGTAGCATTTCGTACATGTCAATATGTGAGAAAATGGCGATAAATCTCGACAACTTAAGTGATAGTTAGTAGGTTGAAAGTTAGAATATTATGTATGTATATTATACATTCATGAAAGAACATAATGTTTAGGTAAAACGATTAAAAGTATTTGTTAATCTTAAAAGAACAGTTTAATATACAACTGATTTATTTCCTAGGTAGCTTTGAACGGTAAGAACCATTAAAAATAGTCTAAATTATAAAGAAAACTCTAAATTTTAAGAGACGCAGACGAAGATGCGCGATAGTAGATTAGAAAATTTTAAAATGATTAACCGCCGTTTTCAATAATCTATTTCTACTTTAAAACTAGAGTTAAATCAATATATTTATTCCATTATTTTCAATGTGATTGACGCAATACTTTTTTTTTTCTTTCTAGTTTCAATTGACAAGAAAAGATATATTCTTTTTAAGGTAAATTCAGGCCATTTTCAATAACTTATATCTACTTAAATTTGGATATGGGTAGGCCTGTTGTGTCGACACTCTCGCCATCCCATCATGCCAGTACAGCGGCACTGCTACTATTTCTGTAAAATGCCTCAAGCGGCGTAAATACCGATATCGAATAGGTAATTACATTTTTGAACCAATTATGTTTAAGACTCTAGGTTTATGGGATCCAAGTGCTCGCGCTATGTTTAAATAACCGGCTAAATAACTGATTGACACTTCTCGTGACCTTTTTCTAGCATATAGAATTAGCATTGCCATTCAACATGGCAGTGCTGCCAGTTTTTTGAAAACGCTACCAGTAGGCGATGACGCGGCGTAATTTTTGGGCTCTTGTATGTAAATATGTTTGTTTCTTTTTTATTATCATTTCCAAGTATTTTAATTTAATTTTAATATACGTATTATAGTACGTATAAACTAAGAAAGTAAGAAGCGATACAAATTGTTTAAACTAGATATAGCTTACTGAAAACGGCTGTAAGCATAATACTGTGTTGCATATAATAAAGATAAAAAACGTATTAAGTTTGACAACTTTTACCCAAATATATGTAGGTACTTACATAATGTATATGTCTAGATGGTCAGTCAAAACTGTAAACACAGAGGAAAATAATATCGCCAAGGACTGGCGCAAACATGGTTTGCCTGTTTTTATTATCAAACGCACTGTCAGTGGATAGGCACCTTGCTATCATATTTTCTGTTGATAAAAATAGTGAACTGTGTGATAAAAGTGTGTAGCAATTACTGAGGACGATCTAAATCAATAAAGAAAGTTACCTATCATTGTTTTGTATTTATTACAGCAAACAAAGCCACTAAATATTTTTTTAAATATATAAATATTGTAGTCGCCATTTTAGTTTTAATGCTGGTGTTGCTAGTTTATGAAGTCAGAACTTCCTCATAAAAATCTAGCCGGCGGATTTGTTTATATAAAATAATTGGCAGTTATTTGCCACGCTACGAATTTCAAATAATTTGTGCAATTCAAAATAGCTAACGCACATTTTCTTTAATGACACTATGGGTATCGTGTAAGGGGTTTTTAGATATACTGAGTATAAATAATTCAATATGGCCCCAGCACCATTTTTGTAAAATGTCACTCTTCTTTTATTTTAAATGTCGGTCAAAAAAACGGATGAAATATATCTAATATATTTTAATAGGTTAAAAATTTGTTAATAACTGGCATTCGTAATAGCAGACCAAAATGAATTTCTAATGCGATATATTTTTAATCATCACCACTTTATCAATCCACTACTATATGACAATAAATAATGAGAAACATTCAAGTTTTCTTTTTCAAATATATTTTTCTAGATCAAAATATTACTCACTTTTTCCCATATTCTCAAAAAAAATATCAATTTATGCACTCACACTAGGAAATCAAAATAGCACAAGACGAGTGTAAGACATAGCTGTCATGCACGTAATATTGTAAAGCTGTGTCGTATATTTTTGTCCTTTTATATCGCGATGCTCTATCTAGACATGTTAATAATCTAAGTGTAGGTGATACGAAGTTCAACGGGTCATCTAGCATCTAAATAAATTTATTTGTGTCATGGTGCATGTACGACAAATACTTGAAATGGTTTTTTTAATTCTCAAATAATTTGAAGTATTTCAGCGCCATTATTAAGTAAATGTTAAACAATTTTATGAATTTTGATATATATTCAGAGGCAAACTTAATACCGAGTTTGAGATACCTATTTTCATCAACTCAATTGTGGTGTGAACTAGTTTCCTTGTTCGTTTCTACTTTATTTTCTTGGCAAATCGTGAAAGCGATCATGTGGCAAAACACTCTTATAGATTTGGCCCGAGGGAACTTTGACTTGAAGTTGGCTAGTGGAGACGGCGTTGAGTCGCGATACGATGTGTTTGAGAGCAAAACGATGTTCTGATGGTAAGATGCGGATGTGAATGCTATAGCCGAAGGCCATTCTAGGTTAGTACTCTAGCATGATTTATACTAAAGGAAGTGTTAAATGTATTGTAAGAAACTTTGCATTTAAAAAGCGACAAAAAGGTTCGTATGACATCATATTACTCTACAGTAATGTCTTGAGAACTTAACTGAGTTTTTCTATGTCTTAACAATAAAATAATATTTTACGCTTTAATAATATCATGTTAACACTTTTAACTTCACGTATCTAGTTGTTCTACTTGTTTAAGAAAAAAGTTAAAGAAAAACCATGTTGCAATTCCTTCTATTTCTGAAAATATATCTTTGTTTTTTCGACCCTTTATACCAAAAGGTTCATGTAATTATTTAAATAAGTTTTTATACAAGCTATGGGTCCAATGTGTAGGTATTTAAAGAATATATTTTTATAGACACCTATATTTTCTGTTTTGTAATATAGGACAACAATCCCTTATCAATTGGAGAAAGCGATGCAGTACAGAAGGGTAATTTCATCATTGATGAAGGAATATAGATATCGGGCCCGAAACTATTCGGATATTTCCGTGGAGCCGTATTCGTTGAAAGAAAATGAAAAAAACCACTTAGGTACACCAACAATGTCAAACTTAATACCTTCTAGAGTAACATTAGAGAAATCAACTTCTTTGTATGATGATAATTATCATCAAAAATATTTTCACTACTATACCTAAAGATTGTAGTAACCACAGAAATTTCAATCTCAGTTAGATATGGCCGTTTGATCCCAAACTAAGAAGATAATATAGAACTTATACTATGCTAAACAGACTGCTTATAAACATAACTACAGATATATTTATAAATATATGCAAAAAATTAGCAATCTTAATGACTCTTTTTCTATTTCGATTTAGGAATTCAATAATGAAATTTGTTGAATAATAATCTTTCATTAACGAGTACGAACTTCTACAGTCAACAAACTAACATTATAATCTGCTATCATAGATGAAGTGAAATCTGTTTCCGTCAAACTGTATAGTATTTGATGACAAGCTAGAAAAATTAAGAAAATTTAAAAGGAAAGGCAATGGAAGCCTAATCTTGCTTCACGAATCTGTTGAGGACAGTAAGCAATATCTCAACTACTTGGCCTACGCCAGGGTCATACATCTGTAAGTCGAACTTGCTACTGTTTGTAAGTTATTCTTTCGATTTAGTTTTAATAAATAATAATAAATAAATATTTTCGGACAGTATAACACACAACGCCATCTAGTCCCAAACTTAGTAGAGCTTGTACTATGGGTACCAAGCAACTGATATCACACATATATATATATGTATATATATATATATATATATATACTTTTTTTTGTAAATACATACATAGAAAACACCCAAGCTCCAAAATAAATATTTGCAGATCATACAAATATTTGGTCCGACTCAGGAATTGAACCCGAGACTTCTAGCACAACAGTCGCATACGCAAAAAAGCAAATTTTAGAAGTATAAGCTTACGGTTCACGGAAGGGTTTTAAAAGAAAAGAAGAGCAGGCGTATTAGTTGAAGCAGTGACCTAACATATACCTATATATATCAAACAGCTTCATTAGACACACAGTATTAGTAAACAGAAACAAAATGCTCAAAAAAAAAAATTGTTAAAGTACATAAAAATTTGCTAAAAACAAATTAAAAAAATCAAACATGACTGTAAAAAAGTTTTAGATAATTTTCCTGTCCTAATGGTACAAACTTATGTCACTTACATTGCTGCGTATTCATTAAACATCGCGTTGCGTAATTTTAAAGTTGATTGAAGTAAAACTTTAGGTGTTTAACTTCTTCGTTTAAAATTAAACTTTGTAAAAACGTACGAAAAAGGCCGTATTATAACAAAAATGCTCACTCTGCAATATGTGAGTGAGGCACTTAACGACGTCAGCATAAAGATAATAGGAAAAAGTTAAATTATGTCGATGTGCCGTCTCAGAAGTCAGGACGATCTCGCCTTACCGCAGGAACGTCCGCGGTTATAAAAGTTGAATTTATAGCTTAAATTATTTCACTCTCCACCCTAATTCTACTTACCCATCCTAGTGTCCAGGTGCATGATATGAAAATAACTTTTTGAGTAAATGCTATATCTATACATTAACCTCGGTTGCTTTCATTTTATTTGCCCATTTAGCTTTGATTTGTTAGGATAGGGGCGACTGCCTCGGTGGCTCAGTGGGTATGTAAGCGACTGCTGAGCTTGGGGTCTCGGACTTGATTCCCAGGTTGGACCAAATGTTTGTATGGTTTGGGTGTTTCCTATGTGTAATGTGTCTATGATTACAAAAAAATATATAAGTATTCTATCAGTCATTCTAGCTTTCATACTACAAGCTCTGCTTAGTTTGAGACTAGATGGCGTTGTGTGTCAGATTTTAGAATTTTTTTTTTAGCGGAGATTAATGATATAGTTTCTTTTTGCCGTTACGATGCATCGTTTTAAGCGATTGTGTTAATAATCTCGTACTAAAAGACAATTATATCATGGGTTAATTAAACTGTGGTGATAGTCTACTAACTTCATTTCTTTTTGTTTTTCGTTATTATGCCTTCAATATTGCAATATAATCGTTTCTTCTTTTGGTTAAATATATTTTTTTATGTTTAATAGAATACTTAACTCAATGTATTATAATGTAGTGTAATGAAACGAGAGAAAAAAAAGTGTTTTATTGACTAAATAGAATAATAAATTAAACTCATCAAAAACTATTAAGACGTAGTAAGACTGATAGGTAGATAAATAAGTAGAGACGCCTTTTGAGTTCAATACAGTAGACAAGTCTCGTTGAAAATTTGATGCATTAGGATTTCGAAGAGTGTTGGGTCGGTGGGCAAATATTCGACCTCTCCATTACTTACGGTCGGCGAGTGGGTGCGACGCGCGACGTTCTTTCGCATCAACGAATTCTTATAAACAAATTGTTTTATTTCATGTCACACGTGCTTAGCGCTCTCGTCTATATAAAGCTCACTGCCTACCTTTTATAAAATCTTGTTAAGAATAAGATTAAATAAATAACCATATTTTGTATTAAAAATGTAAGTATACAGGCGCCAATTCGTGGTCACGCGAGCCTGGTTATAATTGTGGTTATGTCAATCAATAACATTCATAAAATGTGTTTTAATGTATAATGGGTGGTAAGTTCAGCACCTAAATAATAGTAGTTTTAAAAACTGTTTCGTCACGTATCTTGTGGAATAGCGAAATAAATTTCTTTAGTTATTGTGAAAGTGTATGTACGCGATATATATACTGGAATAATAACCTTCAGCAATTGTGTTTATTAAACACTAACTGATCCACGCAACCTCGAATGCGTCACCTATTGCCCGTAGCGTGATGTAAAACAGCTTGAATAAATTTGTTTACCATAAAAATAGGTCATATTGAGCCAACCTTAAAAGGCAGACATATTATTAAGCTGTCACAAACTTTTTAAGAACATTTAAAGGGAATAATTCTTGCGTACATTATTTTCGTGAAACTCAAACCGCTTACGTATATTTCAATATAGTTTTTTATACTCCGTTTTTGTTTTATTAATAAAATTTTTGTTCATAATCCGCTTCTATTGGTCATGGCATTAATTATATATAGCGTCCCTCGGTAATCTAACACTGGTGGGCTATCTAACATCTAAATATTTTTTAAAATCGGAGTTGTTCATGAAAGTTCGTTCCTGAAAATAGCGCGTACAGACAAATAAACAAACAAATAAACAAAGATACTCTTCAGCTTTGTAATATTAAAGTATAAGTAGACGAGTAAATTATAGGACTTCATACGAATAAAATTTTGAACATTACAATGGAATAAATTCTTAGCCGTTTATTCACACTTACTTGAGTGACGACTTCCTGAAATAAGAACCTTTAGTTACTTTAGAAAAACTTATTAAACGATGACATTACTTTAATTATGATTAGTTGTATAATTATATTTTCCTCACCTCTTCTTTATAATATACTAGTAATAATAATATATTAATAAGCACTGCAGTGCAAATCTTTTTCTAAAATGTACTAAAGCAAAATATCTCCGATATCATACGTTGAAGCACATTAAACCCAAACATGTGTCCGTTAATCCCATTGGTCATTGGTCGACGATGGCTGGTCAGCCGACGTTGACTAAGAAGCGGGCCAGGATTACTATGTCCGATGTCCGAACCCGACCGATTCGCCTTTATTAAGACAAATAGACAAACATTTTTAACACGAAGATTATTTGTGAGTTTTCAGATGGCCTGAAATGAAATTCTATCAGTTTGATCGATGTGTAAGGGATATTGAATTTTGAAATTTACATAGAGTTCATTTCAGGCTATATACTACATAATTCAATAAAAATAAATATATTTAACTAGCGGCCATCCGCGACTTCGTGCGCGTGGAGTTAGTTATTTGCACATAATTTTTAAATAAAACATCCCTCTTTATAGTAGTTGTTTTCGATAATTCTTATACTGAAATACCATTTAAAATCCTTCTGCATAATTACTTTAACTTCACTAACATTAGACTTTCATACAAACTACCATACCCCGCTTTAACACGAAAAGGGGGTTGGTTTCTAAAGATACATTATTAGTAAGCCTCCATACCATCAACAGAGCATCATTTTAAATGTCAAGTCTCTTACGTCAAAAGCATAAGACTTTCATACAAAATTCCGACCCTGTTTTATCCCCTTAAGGGTGAAGTAACGTAAGTCCGTTCATAGCGGATGTCTACACCCTATAAGGAACCTACCTACCAAATTCAAGTTTGTAAGTTTTATAGTTTCTGAGATTTCGTGATAATAATCAGTGAGAGTCCCGCTTTAGCTTCCCATGGACAGTGTAGAGTTGCAGACAAAGAAAATATAATATTTTAATCCGTACAGACCTTGATCACATTGACTTGACACACAAAAAAATAATTATCCAATTTGGTGCAGTCGATCGTAAGTTACGCTCGTACGTACATGTAGGTGATTTATTTTTGTTTATATTAATGTTGTGTTAACCTATTTTCAAAAATAACTTTGACTAAAACTTCTTCTTTCCTCCGAGGCCTTTTTCCACAGCAAGTTTGAACTGCACAACTTGGGTTCAAGTTCATTTTTACTTGATTCAACAGCTTTCGTACCGCGATACCGATGTTTTGTAGTAGGGCTAGTAGACCTATCACTTAAAGTGCTATCCGAAGGCCAAAAGGGTCTGAATGTGTTTAAAATGGTCACCCATCCATAGATTAACATGGCGAGGATTGTTAAGCTCGCTAAGCAATGTTATCTGACTCTTTTACCGCACAGACACATATATATATTAGTTATATGTAGTATTAGACATAGAACATGAAAGAAAATCGGGGCAATATAAATCGTGAGAAGCTGTTCGACACCATTAAAACTTAAACAAGATTTCTATAAAATTGGGATTAAGACAAACGCTTGTTAAGAATTAACACCGGACCTTTTGTTTGGGCCAAGGATTAAACTCCGGCTTAGGTCGTAACCACACACTCTGTGTACTTAAATTCGAACATGTTTGTTAATCCCAGATAGGTGGCATGGAAGGCTGGACAGTGACGAAGTGTGGGTCGTGGCAGATTACTTTATCGGCACAGTCCGTCTTTTACCCTACTATGTTACTTTATTAAGATAAATGGCGGGTATTTTAAGGGAGCAATACTATTTTTTAATTTAATCTCACCATTCTGTTGATAAAATAATGTTTCAATTTCCTAGGTACAGCGCATTGTGGGATAACCTGCATATTGAACCTTCGAAATGTTGTAGGGTAGAGTGGGGAGTAAATTTAAAAAAATAAGTTAAATAATGAGAAGTATCCTGTGTGAAAGTTAATGCTGACGACGCAAATAATATTCTAGAGGTATTCAATCAATTATTATTAAGGTAACATGTAATAAACATGATTTAAAGAAATATATATATTCAGTAGAAAATAAAACCTGATTTTCAGTCAGTAAAAACCCAAATTACTTAGATTTGCGTTCTAGATCATAGTTTTATAAATATTAGCATCTGATCTTGTTCACATTTATTTAAACAGAATCATCTATGAATGTTTGCAATAAAAAACTTAAGTCACACAAATCGCTAACAAAGTTGATATTTTTTAACAAAATTGTCTTACTTTGTAACACTTGTTAAAGTCTTAATTGCTTTCGTTGGTAATCCGCAAACATTCATCTCGTTACGAGATGTAGGCTTCATTATTTACTCGTGCTCACACGTTGCTTCTCTCTGTGCAAATATTTACCTCTTAACGAGAAACCTGACTTCACCCGCGGGTACTGTAATAAACTTTTCTATTGTACGCTGTGGTTTGTATTTGTGCCGCCGGATAATCGTTACATTGTCTACACGGTTTTCGTTTTGTCTTTAATTAACATTCGGAATAAATATCAACTTCGTTTATTACTGTACTATGACAAGAAATTCAGACTTTAAAACATAATCATAACAAATCACATCTCGCATAACGATTATTGAAAAGGAAAGTTAATAATACCAGGTACGCAGCGCCATTTGTCCTGCGAGTGGGTCATGCGACGTTTGACGCAACAAACAGAATTCAGCTTTCATTTTTTCTGTTAATAATTATTAAAGCTGTATTAAAAGTGAAAAATTATGCGGTGGTTTTAAAGAACCAGTCTTTGTGCAAGTTTTCATCTTTATTGTGTCAGATGGAGTGCACATAAACCGGGTTGGTCTAGTTGGCATTAAGTTTAAAGTGGGAGTAATGCTTGATCCAGCACTCGTTCTCTGTCCTTCCATTACCGGTAGTAGCATCACTCTTTTGTGGCTTTACGAGGAGTTTCGAGTGGTGGAGCGGTAATGAGCGTCGCTCAACCGTCTGTTTGTATTTATCGCTTACATTCAAAGTGATTAAATAAAGCTGGGCTACTTACTACAGTAATATATTTTGAGTCTATTACGTTCAGTACTTTTAGATGATAAGGCACCATTATGTATTTTCACTACAAAATAAAAGAGGTAAGTAAAACAGGTATAATCTTCATAATTCATACAGTTGTTTGTGATTTAGATGCCTCATATTACTCCAGATGTACCCGTTCTTTTAATATTCCATCATATGCATAAGTTATGCATAATAGTTATCACATAGCATCGTAACAAGATCTTTTAAAATTATTTGTTTTTCTTTTTTAATCCGATTGTATGTACTGTAACAAAAGCTGTATTCTTATAATATATTGGTGTGATGATTATGGTATTGAATCTCATAAAATAAATAAATATTATTCTTATAATTTTACATTTCATACAATATTAAAAATATTATTACAAAACAATCTATCAGAAATTCAAAGAAATTAAAAACTCCTCCACAACTTCACCTTTTATTTTTCAACGATGTAATGACTGCAATAATTCGAATCGATATTCATAAATCTTAGGGAAAAGCAGGGTACAAGAATAGGGGTTACTCTCAGCCATGAGCGATGACCTTTAATGGTAGACGTTGACAAAGCGCTCGCTGGTTCCCATGAAAACGTTCAAATACATCATCGGACTTGACAGCGCAGTTCTGCGGACTACGAATTGCCATATTTTATTTCTGCTACGCTTTCCTGATAACTGATTAATGATGTTGATTATGGATGTTGAACTCGCTTAGATATTTTAGCGTTTAGTATGTGCTAAGTTTCAAATATAACATATAGTTGAGTGCGTGATTCATTTTAAATAGGTCTTGTTCTCTTAAACATGTCTTCGATAAATAATTTGTTTACTTATCTTTGTAGTAGAAATAGAGACCATTTTATTTCCTCAGTAAAGTATATTTTTTTGTTATAAAAAAAATTTTACTTCATTATGCATTTTTATATTTATATATTTATGATTTCTAATTTATTAATTTATTATTTTACCGATATCATGGGATCAGAATTGTTTTCAGGTGAAGAATAATGTTCGCCACTTATTTTTCACTATTAAGTAAATAAGTACAAAAATCTGGCCTTTTACTGATTAGCATTAACATACAGTTAATACTGACATACTGTAAATACAGCGCTAGTGTATTCTTTGATAGAGTTTGAAAATATTTTTATTTTAAGTACTCAAACACAAAATAAACAACAAAACAGATAGACAACAAAAGAAATAAATCCTTTTTGTTTTTTTTTTTACGTTTGGAAACCGCCTCGGGTCGTCACGCAACATGATTTGCGGCGAGGTGTTGTGTGTCACTCTGTGCCATCCTGCGCCTGAGATGAACCTGAAACAGATGTCATTGCAACATTCGAACCCCTTTTCAACAACTGCCCGCTGGCGCAAGCACCAGCTACTGGTAAGACTGTCTATTTAGGCAACGTACGGCACACGCGGGCACACTCAGGATGGTATGAGGAACCTTCTGCTTTCAAATTCCACAGGGGAGTGCCAACCCAGGTGCAAGAAATTAGCACCTCCGTCAACACGGTATGATAACCTAAGATAAAACTAAGACAACGCTTGTGCAATCTCTTATCTTCCCATTGATCGACTATGGTGACGTGTGCTATTACGACCATGAATGAATGCAGATCTTCTCAACAAGTTAGATCGTCTTCTTAATAACTGGATTCGATTCATCTTTAATCTTCGTAAGTATGACCACATTTCCAGTTTTCGTTTCCATTTAGGTTGGTTACCTATTCGTCAGCGCAGAAAAATGCGCGCACTCACTTTCTTGTATACTATCCTCAATTCATCCTCTCCGACTTATTTAACAACACATTTTCAACTTTTATGCAATAACCATAACCGAAACCTTCGCTCTGCTAACAATCTCCTCCTCCTTTGTCATTCACACACTACTTCTTTTATGGGCTCTTCGTTCTTTGTCCAGTCTGTTCTCTTGTGAAATGCGCTTCCTCTCGAGGTCAGAACGGCTAAAAACCGTTATACTTTTAAGTCCAAGATAAATGAGCTTTTACTGGCTGAACTGGCGGAGTCAGCAGGGTCTTAGTTAGTCATCGGATAATAAATTTGTATCCTATAGTAATAAATATATATGTATGTCTAAGTATGTATTACTGTATATATTTGTTATATATATGTATAATATGTGTAAGTGTATATGTATATGTATATATATTTATGCTAATTCAAACTTATTATAGTATTCATGAAAACAATATATATATCTATAAATCTACCACTATAGCTATAATTTCTTTTAGGTGCACCTACCTCACTTTATCTCTGCATCGTTCAATCGGTCGACTTGCAGAGAATGCCTTAGGCATTAAGTCCGCCGATGCATGTAATTGTGCATAAAGTAATAAATAAATAAATAACCACTTAGATTCTAACCGACGGCGCAAGATTATCATTTATTTTTGTATGGTCAGAGCCGCCCACACATATGCACCACACAGTGCCATTGACTAGATAACCTCCTTCTACAGCTGTCTTGTCGCGATGCTGGCTTCACCCAAAATTGACAATCTTTGGAGCAAGTTGTTGAAAATGCTCCTCGAAGTGCCATCTCCTATCAAGGATCAGGTCCGGATACTTCATCTTAGTATTATGAGCATTAGTTATTCTTATTTAGTTACTATTAATCGCTAGTAGTAGTCTTTCTTCACTTCATATTAGGCTTTCATGTTCACATTTGTGTTTTGACAACTTATTTTCACGTACGTATAATATTCCTTTTTTTGACTTTATTAAGGCTTAAAAGCTATATTTCCTCAGACCTTTTAACTAACAAGATACTGTTAGTGAAAAGTTTGAACAAGAAATAAACAGTAGCTAGTTGGTGATCGCGAGTCAAAGCGATGACGGTGTGTTTACTGACAATAGAAATTATTCCCCCTAGTATTGTGAGCATGTAAAAATACACGTCGAGCTGTGACGTTGAGTGATGCGTTCCCGCGCGTATCTCATTGTCTAGCTCCTGAAAGAGATTGCACAATATGAAATACTTCAGTTTGAATCGCGACTGCTTCATTGAATACAGACGCAGCCACGGGCTATTCTCATAACAAATATTCATATACCAAATGCATTTTTATTAGAATGAGGCAGTAACAAAGGTAGTGAAAATTTGAATACATTTTTTTCCAGAACGCTTTCAAAAATAAAATTGCTATAATAAAATAATGTGTGTATGTAAGTTACTATTTTAAAAACGTTTTTTTATTATTTATCATTATTTTCTATGATTATTTCTGAAAAACATTGCATATTTGCTAACAAAAATAAACAGGGTAGGGAAATGAGAAAAATAATTTGAAAATATCTTTATTAAATTTTGTTGGGCAAAATAAAAAGAGATATGTTACATGAATCCAAATAGAGAAATCTCATCAACTCCAGATTTGCTCTATCAGAATAATCCTGTGTTAATAGACGGAGCACCATCCACTATTGTGATACTGTGGCGGTTCTGTCGCAAATATGCAAATTAAAACCACATGGAACACCTTTAGAGTCGTATGTACAAAATTTGAAACAGTTGTGCTTGTACTCGTATACTTCAGGGATATTACGATTGTAATGGAAATGATTTAAGATGCGTATTCATCTGAGATGTTAATAGCAATGGAATGAAAAAATGTTAAATTTATTTGTGACCTCTCTACATATTATTATGTTATAATAAGAAACTATTCAGTAACCGCCATGTTGCAATAAAATGAGGACTCGTTATCTACTGTCTGAGTGAGCTGATACAGAAACCACTTGTCGCACACCATGTATTGTCAATCGTCTTAAGACTATGCTTATAAATAAGACATCTTATAATTCAATAATGTGTTACAATGACATGGTAAATAGCTCTGTACATTTATACAATACGTATGATAGAGAAAGAATCAAGGATAAATAAATAAATAAATATTTAAGACATCTAACACACAACGCTATCTAGTCCCAAGCTAAGCAGAGCTTGTGTTATGTGAGCCAACTAACATAAATACATATATACTTTCTTGTAAATACATATTTATTACATATAGAAAATACCTAAACTCCGAAACAAATATTTGTAGATCATACAAACATTTAATTGACACGGGAATCGAACCCGAGACCTCAAGCACAGCAGTGGCATACGCTACCACTGCGCCACCATAGCTGTCACAGAAAAGAATGAAGAAGATGCATGATATAGATTTAACGAATCATGTATTCATTCCCGGGATAAGCATATTAAACACATACATAAATCGGAGGTTTAAGGTCTCAGCAGCGAAAAATATTAGATAGATAGATAGAAAACTCTTTATTAGCACACTATAATATTACAGTTAGAAGAGAGTACATAAAATGTGAGACGGAGTGTACAAAGGGCGGCCTTATTGCCAAAAGGAATCTCTTCCAGGCAACCTTATTACTTCTTGTTGAAAGTTTTTTTGCTTGATGTGGGGATGATCAAGGTCAATTATTTAGATACAGTATCTTTACATATTAATATTAATCCACGACTGTCATCATTTTGGATATAATTAATACTTTTATTTAATACTGCGTAGACTAACAGTATACTCTGTTAATCAAATTAGTAGAAGGTACTGGAAAGAAAAAAAGCAGGAATATCTACAAAAATGAGATGCCAGCAAAAACATAAGTTGTAAAAAAACAAGTCACTCCACTCAGTTCTGCTACAGTTAATAGTAATGAAATCCATCTAACAAGTGCAATAAAGAGATTGACTTGGCAAACAATTTGATGTTATGTTGTTACCTTATTTTCTGAAAAAAAAATACTTTTTATTGAGTCAACAACTTGCTGGATCTGCATGGCTTCCTATTCAGAGTAACCAGAAAATAATTTTGAAACCTTGTCAATTTCTTATGAAAGGCACTAGTTATTAAACATTGAGCGCTTCATAAAAATATACTATAGTTTACTAGTCTCTCCGCTCACGTGTTTGATGGTTATTGCGGTAAAGAGTTGCCTTGAGAAAGGATATACCTTCCTTCAGAATCAAAGTATCTCTATGCAAAATTTCATTGGAATCGTTGTTGCTGTTAAAAACTAACAGACACGGTTACTTTCAAATCTATAATATTAGTATGGACAGTATGGACCTATATGAATAATGTTTAACAATTAACCATTCAGTTACCCACATAATTATACTATCATTTAATGATATGATTATTATTAGTAGAGGCCATGTTATTATATGCCCACACAATTGACTGACTAATGTTTGGAGCCCAATAAACATGTTGTCCTATTGTTCCTCGTTCTGCCGACTGTGCTTCAAACAGGACATGTTAATTATAGCCTAAATGATGTTCTGCTAGTGTCACGACCATTGCACCTCATTAATTATGGCACCCTTTCGATGCCTCGATTTAAGCCACTTTGATTTATGGCTAAGGTGATTTGAGAGTTAAATCTATAAGTTGCACGGAAGAATACTGAATGGTCGAGAAAAAAGTATTTTAATATTTTATATGTAAATAACTCTAGAAAAATCTCTTAGTTGCACTCATTGAGTCTGGTTGATTATTTCAATAAATCTGTACAAAGAATCGTTGCCCTTTAATAGTCCTAAATCCTGATAAGGTCTTAATCTTTAAGGGTTAACTCAGTATAACCTTTTTTATGGGAAAATAATTTGTTCATTCTATTATACCATCACGCTATGGGCAACAGGAGACGCTAATGAGGTCGGGTGAGTTAGCTGGTATAAGAGTAAGATAAATTAATGTAAAAAATACTCTCTTGTGAATTTCCAATTATTTTTATCCGCCAAGATGGGTGAATGAAACGAGGAAATTCCATATCCTCTGCAGTTTTTTTATCAATAAAGAGAAAAATGTAGACGTTAATTTAACCTTATGCTATTAGATTCATTAAGAGTTATACAAGTGTTTTCAATCCGAAAATTTTCATCATTTATCAAATATTGTTCTTGCTCTGGTTTCTCCCTAACAGAAAAACTTGATGCATTTTAAAAACAGTAGAGCAAGATTAATAATAATAATAATATCTTTATTAATTTCTCTTAACAAAATGAGTAGAACCTAATGAAAATACAGTTCATTTGTAGTCTAGTGTATGCATGTCCTGTATTACAGATCACCAATTGGACTACTAGTATTTACGACATAGCAAAAGAACTGAGAATTGACCACAGAATAGACATGTAATACTTGCAATACGCTTAATTATTCCAGCATTATTTAAAACATAAATCAATAGCTCCTTCCCTTCTTGCTCATCTATCTTGCCTTGCTTATATTTATGACGAGCAATCAAAAATTTAATTGAGTTGAATTAAAATTGTCTACCAAGTCTAAAATGAACTCGGTATCTACAATTATCTATTGGATCGTAGTAAAACTGAACCAACTGGTGAGGTTGATTTGGATTTTGAGTGCCAGGAATTAATGAGACTGAATTCCGCGTATTAATAATATTGACGTCCATAGATTCGTACGCATTTATTTTCTTATATATTTACTGAATTAATAATTTCATGTACTTAGCTCAAAAAATAAATAAAGGAGAAATGATAAATAGTTGTCAGTTATAGTAGTAATAAGCCCTCTGCAAATTACTTTGCTAATTCAGGAATATGCATGTATGTACGTTATTCCAAAGTAATGCGTTCAGCAGAAGAGTATGTGTGTCAAAATTTATAATCTCGGTTATACTAAATAAAAACAAAAATGTACTACAACCTATTAAGCTAAAAACTTATTATGGGATAGAATTATTGTTGTATTATGAGCTTAAAGCAAGTGATGTGTCAAATGGACGGTTGTTTGTCGACTCGAATTGAGTGTAGAGGGTATGCTTTTGTGCCTGTGTGTAATTTTAATGAGTTTTGCGCTAGGCCGGCGACATCGCCTCGAGTGAGGATAGCTATATTAGCGACCCACCCGTGAGCCGGAAATCCCCCGCCGACTACGCCCTAGAACGTATCTAAAGAACGTTTAGGGATGGGGTTTCTCGTTGAAATATTTGCCATCGAAAACCATGTATTTCGCTTACTGTAAATATAGTTGTACCATAGTGAATATATTGATATCAATAAAGACACATTAAATTAGATAATTAAGGAGTCACTTTTTGAAATTAAAAGATTACAAAAAACGCAGTATTCAGATTGTGTGATCTTACTTGAGAGTCACTTTTTGAAATTAGAAGATTTCAAAAAATGCAGTATTCAGATCGTGTGATCTTACTTGAGATTAATAATATTAAATAACCCGTGACCTGGAGTTTAAAATTTGGCATAATGTCTATAAGCTTCGATTCACAGTATGGTTTAGAAAATGTACCGTTATTCTATTGTATAAAATGTTGATGCACAACATACAAAACAAGCGGGTAACAAAACTTTACAAGAAAATGTAAAATCTGTCTTTTCAATATCGAGAATGGTACAGACGTCACTATTAGCGTTATTAATTTCTACAGCAGCCATAAGCGAGGCAGTTGGCGTTATTAGCCTACCCTTTAATGCGTCATAATTTACTGCACTTTATATTAAACAAAACAGAATTAAAACTTTGCTAACTAAGAGAGGGGTTGCGACCGTATAGTTAATAACCTTTTCTCGTACCTTTTATTTCAACTGCCTAATTTAATTACAGCCATGTTTTAATAAGTGATGGTCATTACACACAAATGTTATAAGCTAAAGTTTGGTGCTGATATTTTCAGGTTTATTATTTGAGGGAAGCAGAGTTTTTTTTTCAATATTTAAAATTTACAGCAATCGGTTACAGAAGATGTATAATTTCAGTATGAACATTAGAGATAGTTCTCAAGGAAACTGGAACTGACAAATCGCAAATTACACACACTTGTGACGCGTCTGGTGTTGCCGGTGTCCATGGGCGGTGGTAATCGCCTACCATCAGGCAGGTCTGCTTATTTGCCTCCTATTTCATAAAAAAAATGGCTACCATATTGTAGTTACCCTCTATTAAATGTTTTGAAGAAATTAAGTTACAAATTTTCATTAACTTATAAAGATAACTATTAATGAACCAAGTCATTGACATTGTACTATCTGGCATCAATGCGGGATGAGCTTGTTAGGCTTTTCGAGTACAATAGCACTGCACTTAGAACAGTTAACGTTAATTAATCATACCGGTTGTATATGGGCTTGAAATGATTCAGCCATTTGCCATAATCATCCTCTAAGAGCCCTAAATATTACAAACTGCTTAGCCTATAATCTAGAAGACGTAATCTTTTTAAAACCACGGCGCTACAAGTAACCTATACAAATAAATAAAATTAAGCGTCTGTTTTATATTTTAAATCAGCAACAGCTATTTACTAAATGCACATGATAACAAATATGGTACTTACATTAAAAAAATCTATTTTTAAGGTTTCACTGGCAGATAGCTAATGTTATATAGAGTAATTTGCTCTTTTACTTTAGATAAAGAGCGCTCCATGGTAGTACTCGCATCAATTGTTGTAAAGGATCTACAACAACCGTAGTTAGCTACTTTATAGTAAAACTGTCATACAGGTATATTAATACCTGTATGACTGTAAATAGCAAAAGGCCAGCGTGCCCAGGTTATTTCGCACTGTAAAGTGCTAAACCAACGCCCTAGTTAGCCCGCCTCAGGGCAGGCACACTTTTTTAACTTAGATATTTTTGTAATTTTGTAAAACATAATTTATTTTTGTTAAAGTAAATCATAAGTAATTAAATAATAAAAAGAACAATACAATTAACTCAATTGACATAATAAATTAATTTCAAGACATTTTGTGGACAGTCTTCAGTACATGGCCGGGAGCTACAGATGTTTTACTATAGTCGCATACATCTGTGAAGACGTCATCTCGTAGAAGGAAGCTAACGGAAAAGTTATGAATGTATTAATGGAATATTATACGTAAACTTTACTAAATGAACTTATTTGTGCCATGTATGTCGTATAATTAAAAACGTTTGTCTTACCGCAAGAATTCTAAAGAAAAATATAGTAGCAAGAAAGCGTAAACTTAAACAATATAAAGCCGAAGTGAATTGCCTGAAAAGGTGAAGGGCGGTCAATCGAAACACTGAGACGACTCATTACATGTTCTATCCCAACAAAACAGAACCTAACTGATTTTATCTCCTTGGTAAGACACTGTAATCTTAACTTGTGTAACGCGCGTAGTCAAGGCACAGCAACACATTATATTAGCACACACTTATAATATTCTCCAATGCACATCAAGAAGAACGGCTAGAATATGAATGTCTCCGCATTACTTGAACCGGCACCATTTATAAAATCTGCCATTATCGATCATATTCATATTATATATTATCGATCACATTTTGAATCAATATTATTCTAATGATGATCAACATACAATTAATATTTGTTAATACAGGAATATGTGTTATTAAATTTTTACTACGCCGAAAAACCATTGTATAAAAAGGGTACAGACGTCATTAATAATATTTCTAAGTAGCGCCGGAAGGTAACAAGTTTAAGGCGCCAAGATATTAATATAATTTAATATGAACAAAGTATTTACTTGATTATTAAATTATAGGGTTATAATTTATATAGGTTGGAATAATTACTTATAACACTTGTTATTGAAAAAATGTCTTTAAATTATGTAACCGATATAAAAGTAAAACAAAAAACATATTTGCATAAATATGTTCTTATTTAATGTTCATTAACAAAGAGTGTAAATATTTTTGTTATTTTTATAATAGCTGACCCGGGGAACTTCGTATCGCAATTTTTTTTTAATATTTCTTGAAGTTCCAAAAAACTTGTTTTAGTATTTATGCCCGTTTTAGATTACCAGAGTACAGTTGCAAACTAAAAAATATGAAATATCCGGTTTTCTTTTCATTTTCTCTTATGTAAACCCTGTCCTGACAATAACAAACAAATACAACAACAGACGAATATACGAAAACGAATAAAAAAAATATCCAATTCATGCAGTTGATCGAAAGTTATGCGCGTACATACATTTCGGTGATTCATTTTTATTTATATAGATTAATAAAACATTACTTTGTTATGTGTAGTATTTTCATGAAAACATGCATCGTAAATCATAAAAGACATTTTTACTTAAATACACTAACAGAAATATAACTTCATCAACAACACATAATGCCTCACTGCTGGGCTCGGGTCTCCTCTCAATAGAGAGTTAAGGCCATACGTCCCCACGCTGGCCCAGTAAGGGCTGGGGACGGGCAAGACAACGTTGTGGCTACGTAATCTTGCCATTAGATGTTTTCAAACCGCCCAAAGGCCTCCAACTGAGCTTCACGACTGTTATCCTATGATAACAACCAGGACATACTACTACTTAACGTGACCTCCAAATCACGGAGACGGTATCGTGCTATTAGCGGTCACCAATCCATGTACTGACCGCTCTGTGATTATTTAAAATCACTGATTGTGACTGGGCAATGAACAACTCGCAAATATAACTTCAGTATTAAAAAAATAATGCGTCAACTTACCGCATGATTATCTTTTCCGTACATAGGTTCATGCTTATCTGTCTAAGTTTTAATAAGAAGAAAGAAGAAATTTAAAAAGAAATATATTTTAAGATATATTGACAGTTTAATTAAAATAAGGGATTACCCTTACGCACATAAGTGCGTAGGCTTCTGTATAAATGTGCTAAGAGCAGTCATCATTCCAAAACACCTTTCAGTTTTGTTAAATTTTTACAACAATACACATTATAATGGTAGTTAGTAAAAATATCATCGTTTATCGCTCATCGTATCATCATTTTACGCTCTCGTATTTATTTCAAAACCACTACATTAAAAAATATTAAAATAATTATAAGTATTAAGTAAAATTTTATTATAGCTAGTTCTTTAAATTATTCAGAGCGCACTAATTTTATTAATTGAATTCAATGCGAACTAAAAGAAAAATTGCAGAACGTAACAGCGAGATGTGAAGTCGGTAACTATTCTATAAATTTGACGTTCGACTCGTTAAAGTAAAGAAAAGTTTAATAAGCGTTCGTAGCAACCATACTAGTTTCAAGTTTTCGATAAGAAGCAACTCCGCTTGAATTCGACCACTTTTGCTTGGCGCACTTTTCTTACGCTTCGTCGACACTTTTAATGACTTATCCGTTTTTTTTCTTATACCTACTAAAGAGAAGAAACTCATTTTGTAAAACAAAGTCATTGCTATAATATTTCACGTGGATATTACTTTATTCGGAATTCAGATAACTTGTTCTACCTCCAAGAAAATTAAATATCTATTCAAAGGGTACAGAAATAATATTTCGTTCATGAAATATAATCAAAGGAATCTCTGAACGGTTATTGAATCGGACTCGTACGTATACGGAGCTATAAAAAAGTTCTTTTGGTGAAATCCAATCAAAATTGCTATACTTTGAATATCCCTTCTATGAATACCATGAATTAATAACGGGAGCAAACAAAACAAGTGAGTGTACGTTTCCATTATGGCAACACAAATACGTGACGTGTTATTTTATGAAATTGGCTGAGACCGGACATGGAAAGAAGCGGTGAATCGCCCAGATTAATTTTGTCATTTTATTTGATTGAGGGATATATGAATAACATACCTTCATTTTGTGTTTAAATCGCCTGCTTTATATAAAATGTTTCGAAACCGAATCAGCCACTTGAATGTAAACGTTATATGTTGTATAACTATTTGTGAAACAAAAATTTTGCTGAAACAAATCGCATTCCTAGCTTAAATAGTTTACAGGATTATCGGATTAAGGTTTGATTATTTATAGGAGTTATTTCGTAATAACGATTGAGATAAGTTGGACTGGTTGTTATGGAGAGCCTTGAGAAAAGCCTATGTCTAACATAGGATTCCCTCAAGAGATTATTGTTTTAATAGTAAGTAATAATTAAAATATATATCTAATATAAGAACTAAAATTAGCACTTATTGAGTTCTAGGAGTATTTTAGTGCGACTATTTGTGCAAGATTTAGATCTGAAGTAAACGTCCCTCGTGTTATGAAAATGATAACTATCCAATAAGTATATGAATAAATAAATAAATAAATATGTTCAGACATTTTAACACACAACGCCATCTAGTCCCAAACTAAGCGAAGCTTGTACTATGGGTACTAGATAACTGATATTAATACTTATTTACTTTTTTTTGTAAATACATACATATTATACATTGAAAATACCCAAACTCCGAAACAAATATTTATAAGCTAAGAATATAAGATTCTAAAAAGATAATTTAAGTAAATAAAGATATACATATATATTGACTAATAAATACATGTTGTCTTACAGTTATTTAAAACTTAACCGGGAAAAGTTTATTTACCTTCCCTCCTTAAGTTGTTTATAAAAAGAAAAGCGTGTATATTCTATAATAATAGCTGTGCAAGAAGAGCTCTTGAGTAATTTAGAAAAATCTGAATATGTCCAGGTTCTATTTTATTATAATCATTTCTACACAATAATTTTGCTGGCAATATAGTACAATTATTTTAATATTGAAGAAACAATGCTATTACTTCTAAAAAATATATAATTCATCCATCACTGACAGAACGGTAATGAAATTGTACCTTCAACTCAATTGCCTGTGAGCCAAATTCGAGTCACAATAAAAGATATCTTCAGTTAACCCTCATTTCTCATAATAGTGGCCTTCTGGCACTTTCCGAAATTAAAATAAGGTTCCATTTGGTAATAGACTATAAATTATAAGAAGATAATTATTGAAACCTAACTAGCAAATATTATGTCCAAAATCAATGTCTTGAAGTTCAGAAACAGCTTTCGATTGTGCGAGGCGAGGAGTTGATAGGATGCAATTTATTCGCCAAATGAACAAGGAGCGAGTTCTTTTTCTATTACTCTCTCTTGGTTAGAGAGCAATGATATAAATAATTTCTTTAGCAGAAACAGACATGATATTTTGAATCTTCTGTATTTTTTCAATTATCTGTATCGTTTCTCCTCTAAGAGACGACATATCTTAGAACCTTTTGTTCTATAGTATAAAATCTATTTGTTTTTGTAACAATTAAAATTCCAATGGAATCGAGTATTTATTCATTTGCTATTTTGTTTTATGAAAACCCTGAAAAGCTGGTAAATGCGTTTAACGTGTCAACAATAATGCTCTTTGATTAATTTTGTCAGTTGTTTGGGTTGAAATAATCGGCTTACAAACTGTTTCGAATCGGTCGAAGTAATACGATCGACTGATTTTTGGCCATTGGAAGATTTTGATGATATAGGTATATATTAAATGGGAAATATTAAAATATTTTGGAGTTTAATGCTGTAGTTTAACTTTAAGGCGTGAGTTCAAGGCCTGAGTGTCGATTAAAAATTTCTTGAGTTGAATTTGCAAACATATGATATTATTCTTTACATAGAATATATATTAGCCAGATCGCTAAGTTACAATATTTCGCACATAATTTATTAGTGTCTTTTGTAAATTTTAACTGTTACTTCATTAAATTTATGATAAAGTAACATTTATATTTTCTGAGATTATAGGTTCAGATAAAAACGCAAGATACTATTTGCTTGAGATATGTATACATATATAATGTGGAGACTTCCACATACAGCGACAAAAAAAAATATATGACAATGCCATCTACCGAAGACACTCTGAACTACGGAGTAACGTTGTGTAAGAAGAAACTACCAATCCTGCATCGCGCAGTAAAAATTCTTCCGCCGATTAGTATATATACAATAACATTCCAACATCACCCGTAGGGCAGTGGCCAAGGTTTTGACTATTTTTCTTATAGTCAAAACCTTGGCTTTGTGAATGTCGAAAACATAATAACTTAAATAAAATTATTATTGTTCGTGTTCAAACATACCATACAAAAACCTTATACGTGATCAATGCTACATCATACGACATTACCTATTACATACATTTTGATCGAAAATAATTGTGGTTCATCGGCAAATGCTTTCACTTCTAAACTTAAATATAATAAAAAAAAATGCTATTTAAAATACGTAACTAATATACCAACAAAGTCATATTAACTTGTTTTCCACAATTTTCACTAAACCAGAATAACTTAATTATGTTTCAAAACAGGGGCGTTGATAGGCGGCATATTTTAAAAATAATGTGCGTCCAATTTCACGGTTCGCGACCACTGCCCGTAGCCGCCAACAAGCTTGAAATGAATTATTGCTCACAATCACTAATTCCTTCTTGGGTTTAATACGAATTTCTCGGCCGAATGATATTAGACCAGAACTTTCGCGACAAATGGATATTTTCGGTAATACTCTAATTTTTAGGTTTAAAATTACTCTGATTTTTGGAAGAATTGACGTGTTAAAATTCAACATAAGTCTATAATAGAAGATATTATTTTTAGATTTTTTGACAAGTGAGTGATTGTAAACTGATATATGAAACTAATATTAAGGTTGGCAAATTGTAATTCTGCAATATTTATCATTTCCCAGCTCGCGTTGAACATGCGGTTTCACAACTTCTGAGCAAAAAGTCAGGGCTTGAGACGGAGCTGATACAACTGCGTGCAGGTTTCTTTTGACCAGTTATGATTATTTCAAAAGGTAACAAATTAATTAGTCTGCTTTTAGTCTCTATTCTTATGAAAAACGTTCTTATGAAAAAATTGTGTACATAATGCGGTTAATTCGAAGAAAAAAAATTGTCTGACTTCCATTACAGTTATTAAATTGATCAACATTATTATCTGGCAGTACAATGTGTAATATGATCAGTTACAAAGTAATCCAGACAATACTTATTTTGTTCTTCCATTATCCTCTTTTCACTGTTCACTGCTTATTGTCTTTCCTGACCAAAGAAAAAGAAGATATCCTCATTTACGCAATCCATCCGTTTTTTCTTTGGTCGTCCTTTGCTTCTATATCTTTCCACTTCCATACTTAAAACTTCTATTCTTACTTATTAGGAAAAAGTCACTTCACTAATGAATGTCACAAAAAACAGGTATTTGTATGTAGTTAGATAACATTACCCTACCTATGGCTATCACGTTATGACCCCTCTCACAACACCCTTGGGAAGTGTCAGTTTGGTTTACCGGTAAGCCTCTGTCAGCCCCTAACCAAACCGACCCCAAAAACTATCGATTGAATTTTATCAGACATCATTTGACAGGAGATAACTATCAAATTATGCAATGGTATCTAATCTACGAATTACTCATTATTTAATTAAAACCACAAATTCGTGATGTGTTTAATTGACAATTAAAGTACTTTTTACCTACTATTTTAGTAGAATACTGGTCTACCAATATGAGTTGTTTGCTATGGTCGTACTTACCTTTAAATTGTTGAGTAATGTAAATACTGCAAGGCTAGCACCCACACCAATTTAAAAAATTAGTTAGTAATTCAATCTGTCTGTCTTTAACGCTTTCACGACTAACCGCTGCACCAATTCCCATGAAATTTGGCGTGTATATAGTTTGATTCTTAAAAAAAGAATATGATACAAACGGGCGGAGCTGCCTGCCAAAGCAAGTGATATTATTAAAATCATATTTCAGATCTGTACCATTAGGTCTATAGCTTAAATATAAGTTTAATAATTTAATCTCATAAATAGGCTTTAAAAGTATTTATATATACATAGTGAAAAGTAGTAACTTTTCACTATCCAAATACCCAATTTAATAAAAATAAACTTTTATCTCAATTATTACAAAGATTATGAAACTATTTCGTAAGAAATAGCTTACGAAATAGTTTCATAATCATATTGTTCACTGTTATTTGTTACTATAACCAACAAACACAACTTGAATTTCCAAGAAATGGTTTTCTACCGAAATAAAATGAATCTTCCCCTACTTGGATAACTAGCATCGTCTCAAGCTTTCAGTATTATACGAAAACCACTTTCCCGGTAATATGAAAACTTAACGTAAATATACACTAGTCACTGTAGCAGAAAATGAATCTAGACTACCTCTGTAATGTTAAGCAAGGGTTGTTAACCCTGTCCTGTAGGGCGGGAACGCCCTCTAACTTTACTCTATTATTAATGACAAGACCCGCCCTACCTTGGGCAAGTGTAATGCAAATTATTGCGTTTGCAATATTTTGTTTGTATCACGGAAAGTTAACGCTGTTACACGAGAAGGGGCTGTTACACGCGATGTACACTCACGCACATATATGTGATGACAGTTACAATCACATCAATGGTAAAATATAATGTATTTTCAACTTACACCGTGATATATTTTATACCGTGGGAGAGTCACGCTTTGGGATGCATGGGCCGGCTTGACCGGAGTGATACCACTGCCTCACAGAAAACCGGTGTGAAACCGCATCTGTGTTGTGTTTAACCGAGTAAGTGAGGATACCGGAGGCCCATAATCCAACTCTTCCCCTCATCACCGTCCCCATCCCTCAAGGCCGGCAACGCACTTGTGGAACCTCTTGTGTTGCGGGTGTCCATGGACGCTGGTAATCGCTTACAATCAGGCGATACGTCTACTTGTTTGCCGCCTATTCTATAAATATAGTTCTTATTTTACGAACGGTTTTACGATGAATTTTTAATACAAAATTTACCACTGCTATGTATTTTATGACGTAATACACTATAAATTATTTTTACTTCCACTATATTTTATTATTTTCATGAATGTTTTCCATACTAAGGTTATGACCTGAAATTCTTATTGATCATGCTAGTCATGATTTTGCTGTGATAATTTCTTCAACTGTGTCGTAGTTAAGACACAAATTTATTCCCTTAGTACAACTCCACAACAACTTGTTCTACTAATATAGTCACACATTTTATACCTAATTAAATCATAAAATTGGCCTCAAACTTAAACAACTCAGTCCAAGTATAGCAATACACAAAATATATATCAGTTACCCTTAAACCTCGTGCAGAGACTTACTGAGTATGCAGAGTACTTCAATTTGAAATAACCCCTTTTTTTCTCTTTTTTTTACGTGGTGGAATGCGTTTACGCACTTCGCTCCCCCCGCGGGGACAGGGGGTTTACTTTGTGTGTGTCTCCCGACTGACTCGCCAGACTACCCACTAAACCACCACGCACATAGTACAAACTCTCAATTTAGGCAACGTACGGCACACGCGTAACGTCGCCCCCACGCGGATGGCCTGTGAAGCGGATGATGGGGAACACCCGTTACGCCCATCCGCGGCCACACTCAGGGCGGCATGAGGCGCTGGTAGGCGCGCCTCCGCCGCCCGGTTCGCCGGCGGCGGATCAGGTCCTAGTGGAGATCGTCCTCCCGGGCCTTCTCCGTCGCCTCCTTCCGCGAGATGACTTCGTCGCAGAAGGTTGCGACTGCGGTAAAACTGCTCTCGCCGCCAGCCATAGAGCGTATGACGGTCGGCAGCGAGAGATCTCCTCCGATAACTGCAGTGAGGGCCCGACGCTGCGGCGCCCAAGCGGGGCACACCGCCAGCATGTGCTGGGCCGAGTCGTCACTGCAGTCGCAGTGGTGGCAGGCGGGACTCAATTCCCTCCGCGCGACCGAGTGCAGGTACTTCCCGAAGCAACCGTGCCCGGACACCACCTGCGTCAGTCGGAAGGAAAGGATCCCGTGCTGCCGCCCTGCCCACTCGAGGATGACCGGCTGGAGCGCCTCCACAGTGGCGAAGCCAGCACGTGGAGCCTCCAGCCGCGAAGACCAACGAGCCATCGTGTCTCGACGGGTGGCTTCACGCCACTCGCGTACCTCTTCGGGCGGAGGGCGCATACCACTCTCCGCCTGGAATTCAGCCACCCGTCGATAAACTTCAGCGAGTACTTCCGCCTCCAAATCCCACGGGGGTGTACCGGCCAAGGCGCACGCCGCCTCGGTCGACACCGTGCGGTATCCGCGTATGGCTCTGACCGCCAATACCCTCTGAGGGCGCCAGAGGTGCGCCTTATTCTGGGCGGTCAGAGCCGACGCCCACACGACCCCCGTGTAGAGGTTTCTCGTAGCGACGCTGGCTCCACCCAGATTGGGCAAAATTCGCCCAAGGGCAGAGGCAGCGTCGGCCAGCTTCGGAGCAAGCTGTAGGAAGTGCTCGTCGAAGAGACCACCTACCGTCGAGGATCAGGCCCAGATACTTTATCTGGGCCCGAACCGGTACGAGGACCGAGTTGACCACTATGGAGGCGCCGGGGGGCGGCCCGCGACGGGGCCCATGGAAGAGCAGGGCCTCCGTCTTGTCCAGGGCCACCCGCAAGCCCAGCGCCTCGATGCGCCCGACCACCAGAGAGACTCCCCAGGTGGCCAGGCACGCCGTCTCCTGGAAGTTCGCCCCCCGGGCTGTGACCAATGTGTCATCGGCGTAACAGATTACGCCCAGCCCGGAGGGGAGACGCTCTCGAAGGACCCAGTCGTACCCTACGTTCCACAGGAGTGGTCCTAGGACAGACTCCTGCGGAACGCCGCACGACATGGGTCGCCGTCTCAAGGCGCCATCTCGATCCTCGTACACGACGGTACGCTCCTCCAAATAGTCTGCCACCAGCCGCTTCAGGTACTCTGGCACCCTGTGGTAGCGGAGTGCTTCCCTGATGCAGCTGAATGGCAGACTATTGAAGGCGTTGGCGATGTCCAGAGACACCGCCAACACCACGCCGCCTCAGCTCACCGCCTCTTCGGTCACGGCCCTCAGGCGCATCACGCCATCGACCGTCGAACGTACCTCTCGGAACCCAAATTGGGCGTCTGACAGGTCTGGGCCCACCTCGCTGAGGTGCCGGACGATGCGGGCAGAGAGCACCCTCTCGAACAATTTGCCCGCCTCGTCCAGCAACACGATGGGCCTGTAGGCCGCGACCGAATCGGCAGGCCATCCCGGCTTCCGCAACAGGACCAGCTTCCCGCTCTTCCAGCACTCAGGGAAGCGCCCGGACGCTAAGCTAGCGTCCAACACCTCCCTGAGGCGGTCCGACATGTGGTCGAGGGCTCGGGCCATCACTCGGGCTGGTACCCCATCCGGCCCGGGGGCGGTGTTCTTGGATCGGATCCGCAGAACAGCCGCCCCTACCTCCNGGAAGCGCCCGGACGCTAAGCTAGCGTCCAACACCTCCCTGAGGCGGTCCGACATGTGGTCGAGGGCTCGGGCCATCACTCGGGCTGGTACCCCATCCGGCCCGGGGGCGGTGTTCTTGGATCGGATCCGCAGAACAGCCGCCCCTACCTCCGATTCCCTTATGGGCGGAACATCGACCTCGATGCCCCCGTCGTGTCCGACCGAACTGGCCATCGACGGGAGCGTGTGTTCCGCCCGCTGCGGGAACAGGTCCTCAACCACTTCCTGCAGGAAGCTGGGCTGGAGGGTCTCGGTAAGGGGGGGCCTGCCGTGCGGAGCTTTTGTGGCACCGCACGAAATGGGCGACCCCAGGGGTCACGATCGAGACCCTCCAGCATCTCCTTTCTCTTTTCGTCTTTGGCGCGGCAAATGGCGTGCTTCGGAGTTTTCCGCGCCTCGCGGTACTCCTCGTAAATTTGAAATAACCCCTACACCAGCCTATTTAGCCAGCGTTTCATAATAGTTCAAACCTCCTTTGTACGAAAAGGCTAGTGTCTAGCAGAGAAAGCTTACACATTGTTGACTTCAAAAGTAAGTCAAGAACAAAAGAAGTCGAAGAACCTTTTAATTACCTTTTAATTAAAAATGGTGCTGGTTGGCAGCAGAAGAATGCGGAATTGTGAACTGCCAAAGACCGTGATGGTTAGCGCTCCTTGGGGGACCTTCACTCAGCAGACGTCAGGAATAGCTTGATACAAATTAAAAGTAGGTATTTACGTAGCCACCTGTACCACTGTTTAACTACATTTGACTGTACATTGTTTGGAAAAGAAGTGATTTCCATACATTTTAAATAATTATATGTTTTCATACATCAGCTTATTATGATACACGTTGACTGACGTCAGCAGCACTATTATTTGCTACTTAAACACCCATAACATTTCAGTAATGCTACTGAACTATTGCTTGCACATATAATGTATTAGAGAATAGGTGTAGAAGTTATATTTGTGTTAGTAGATATATATATATTCTTATTGTATAGTTATAGGATAGATGATTCTATCAGTATCTATAGATTCCTATATTCTAAAGTGTTTACTACAAAATCAATAAAATATTAAGAAAAATCATTTTTCTATTTTATATTTGTTTTTGTTTCCGGACCCAGAATTATAATATGGGACTCTAAAATAATATATATACTCTAAAATAACCATAATTTAAAAACTCGATAATAGATATATATTAATTGGTAAATTTATCTAAAAATAATCAAATTTGCAATACTGATTACGCTTACTACCTTACCTTACATGTATATACCTACCTTATACTACTATATAAATAGTTTATTATATTGTGCATGTGTGTAATAAAATGTAATTTCCCGGGCCTGAAATTGTAAAATATCATTACCAAACATTAAACTGGATATATGATTAGATTACATCCAACATCTAAAGAAATATATAACAACAACTTGTGGGTCACACAAACTTTTGTCCCATTTGAAATCCACAATACTTCACGCAGTAAGAAGCAGTGTGGTGATCACTTCAGCTTCTAGGCCATATGCGCACCAATCATGGCTTGATTTACAATGAGACCAAGTAGAAAACTTACCCTCTTAACAAAAAAAGATTTTTGAAATCATTTCAGCTGTTAATCTACAAGGTATCAAAGAAAAAAAATAAATATTTAGGTAAATTGAAATCTTTTTTATTATTAATTTTGCTCAAAAACAAGCCTGATAATAAATTCATTCTATATATTTTATAAATATTCATTATACCTACGAAGCGGAGGTCGAACTTTGCTAATAAAAAAGTTTCGTCTGATTTAATTTAGTCTTCGAAATGGATATCACATTTTTTTTTTTCGTCGAGTTTATTTCAGTCATTTAAACACTGTACTTACTGTTTATATTATAATAATAAACATGTCAATCTAGAATTAAGAATTTTTCTACCATTTTTTCTTTTATTGCCAACTGTTCTTTCTCGCGGTGATACTTTATACTGATATAAGTTTTTGTTTGCCAACCGATTGTAATAAAACAAACAGTAAATGTTAAGAGATTAGCACGCATGAACACGCAGAAAAAGAAACAAAAATTAAGGTAACGTGGTTTTTCATTTATATCCTTCATTAGTTTTTCTTTAAAATCTTAAATATACAGACATCAGATCTTACAATTTATTATATGCATGGATTATCACGAACCTATTAAGTACTAAATTCACAACAAATGAAATAATATGCATAAATTATTGTTTGATAGAAATAAAACGTACTGAAACGAAAAAAATAATTCCGGAACATTGACACGTTGACGGGTTGCGTGCATGTTTTGAGGGTTTCTTATATTGTGGAGTTCATTTACCTCTATTATTTTCAATTAAGTATAATTAACACGATAACGCCATTTTTCTGATGCATTTTTTTCATTTAACGGAAAACATGGATAATGGATGGTTTATCTTACCATAACATTATATCATTTAAAAAAGCTCAAGTAAAACAATTTAGTTGAGTGCAATTTAAAAACTATTATTTGTTGGGTGGAAGTTTGACAACTAAAATAACGATTAACTATTTACTATTTTCTTTCATTAGAACTTTGTTTATAAAATATTTTTTGTCTGGCATCGAAAAGAAATATAGTCCTGAAATAATCTTAGGTATAAAATACCCTTAAGCTGCCATGGCACTGGTTACTTGATTTTTACGGATTAATCTGCAGGATTTATTAAAAAAAATAATATAAATTATTTATATTGAAATTTTGCATGAGGCATACCTAATGATATATTTCAGTAATAGGTGTAAAAGATTGTGATTCTATAAGAAAACGTACAATTACAAGTAAACGGACTTGTCTCATTCATTCATATTTGAAACGAGATTCATTGTCATAATTTGCATCGCCAGCCCACAGCTGGACGTAGCCCTCTCCTCAGAGAGGTTTTGGCTTCTATACCATGCTGATCAGACGGGTAAATACTGGTTTTTTTCAAGTTTTCTGATTCCTTGTTGTGATATTGTCCTACGTTATATGTCCCTCTGTCGCCTCTAACGAACCCTTCACCCACAGGTTGAAAATAGTGTTGACACTCCTTTTAAAACGTCAGCAAACATTTAAAATATGCATTATTATTTATAATTTTCTAGACTAACTGTGGTAGACTAACCAGGGCATTTTATCCTGCCATTAAACCTTTCGATATAATAACGTTTAATTTTAGTACTAGAGCACATTTTATTACATATTTATTACTTCAATCTACCAGTCTCTCAAAATGGAAAATTTGTTTTATCTTCCATTAACTATTCATTTAATTCCTCTTATAGTGGATAGGTCGTATCTTTATCAGCACTGTACAGATCTAAATTATTTGTATTTGATCTTAATGTGTATTTATAATACACATCATCCCGTGAATATTTGATAGAGTACTTCATAAACTACATACATACATACAAACAATCACGCCTTTTTCCCAGAGGGGTAGGTCAATTGATCTCCACTTACTACCGTCCTGACATACTTCTTTTGCTTTGTCCATATTCATCAATCGCTGCATGCATGCTCGTTGGTTCCTGGTGCTATTCCTATTACCCTCTTTCAGAACATCACCAAATTGATCGATAAATGTTCGCCGTGGACGACCTCTTCCGATACTTCCACACACATTCACTCTGTGGATTCCTTTCGTGAGTTTTCTATCATCCATCCTCTCTTAATTGCCAAACCATCGAAGCATGCCCTTTTCAATACTTGTCACTACGTCTTCTTTCAATCCACAACATTATCTTTTTAACTATATTCCTGACTCTGTAACAAATTTTCACATCACACATACTTCTTAGGAAACGCAACTCCACATCATTTATTCTACTTTCGTGCTTTTTCTGCTATACCCAAGATTCACTACCAGACATAAGGGTTGGGACCAGCAAACCGTTGTGCACAGCTAATCGTGCCCTTTTTGACATGTTTTTATTAGCAACAAAGGAGCGTCGGGCACCATTCACTTTATTTTCCGCTTTTACTCCATTCCTTGTGAACATAGAACCTAAATATACAAACTCTCTCACTTGGTTTACTCTCTCATCTTCAATCGCAATATTCAAGTCAGTCATGCTGTTTTCTATTTCAAAAATCATTACTTTGGTTTTCATAACATGTATTTTCATACTTTTCATTTTAAATCTCTCATTCATAAGTGTTACCATCTCCTGAAACTCCTCTGCCGTCGACGCAAGTAGTACCAAGTCATCAGCATAGAGAAGGCATTTGATTGATAGCTCTCCCATTCTCTGTCCCAATTCAGAATATTTTAAAATCTATCAAACAACTGTCCATGAATAAGTTGAACAGCCGAGGAGACGCTACACATCCCTGTCTGACATCTCTCGAGATATCAAACAAATCTGTGCAGGCTCCATTTATAAGGATACAGGCTCTAGAATTATCATATAGAGATTTAAGAGCCCGCACAATCTGGCTGTCCCCCCTACGGGGTGGACAGCCAGGTACATAGCCAGTATCGTACATAGCCAGTACACTGCCTATGTACGACATAGGCAGTGTTAACCACAAATCGTTCCTCACCACTAGGTCATAGGCCTTCTCGAGATCGATAAATGCGCAAAAAGCTTTCTGACGTTTGGCGAGATGTCTTTTAATGATTGATCGGAGCGGTAATACCTGATCTGTACATCCCATTCCCTTACTAAACCCACCTTGTACATCCCATATTTTTGTATCAAATTTTAGCATACTTTTGACCGACGATACTGAGAAGGCTGATCCCTCGATAGTTAGAGTCCTCCTGCTATGACTCCTTCCCCTAAAACAGCGGAACGTCGATGGCTTACACCAGTCTTGTGGTACTCGGCCATACTCCCAGCAAGTATTAAAAAGTCGGTACACGGGTTAACCACGGAGGAACCCTCTCTTTTCAATATCTCACTTGACACTCTGTATAACCTGGAGCCATTCCAGCTTTCATACTCTTCATCGCTCTTAATATTCATCCATACCAATATAATATAATATATTACAATACATTTGCGATCTCAGTACTTTCAGTATCAGAGATCACTCCTCCACCTTCAAGTTAACTTTCAAAATCTTCCTTCCAGCGAATTAACTGTTTTCTTCACATTCCTCATTCAGAATATTCCCATCCACATCTTTAATGACATTCAAACCAGTTTTCTCAGATTTTCCCCGGGCCGACCTGACAAGCTTCCAAAATAGCTTTACATTGCTCCGAAAATTGTCAGAGAACTGTCTTTCGTACCAATTCTTATATTCTTCTCTTTTGACTAAAATCAGTTTCTTCAGTACACTCTTTTTTACCACATAAAAGTCATTTTTCTTTTGCACATCATCATCCGTACCAAGCTGATTCATTCTTTGGTTAGTTTTACTCGCCAACACATCCAACCACGCTATTTTCTTTTCATGTACTCTTCTACTGACATCCTTATCCCACCAATCTGGTCTAAATTTTTGACTTAGACTATAGTATATAGTAGATAGTTAGTTCTAAATAAATTATGTGTTAAAAAATAATGATTGCTTGTATACAATAAAAATTGTGTATTTACGTGCACATTTTGTTGTAATTTAATAACTAAGAATCTAGTGAGTTTTACTTCTTTCCGTTTCAAAGCTTTTAGAGTTAATATACAGGAAAGTACTAATTAAGTAAAAGAAAAAGAACTAATTAAAAACGAAAACGTTTTTCTCGAAATATAGACTGACACATATATGCACACCGACAAATATGCAAGCACATGTTCATGTTGTTTAGTTTTACTTTAAAACCAATGTATTAGACGTTTCGTATTTCCACTCTCCGGGTAAATTAAGTATCTGATTCCATCCAGTTATAATATTTATTTAAGAAAATTAATTAAATAAATAAATTATTTGGACATCCAACACATAACGCCATCTAGTCTCAAACTAAGCAGAACTTGTATTATGGGTACTAGACAGTTTTTTTTGTAAATATATATAAATATAAAATAATATCCAAGCCTCAAATAAAGCAAAGTGAAGTTCAAAATTCCCACAAAAAGAATTTAACAATCTATCAAGCAGTTGGAACAGGATTTACGAGTCGAGAGCGTACAACTGGGTGCCTTTATTACATTTTCAATACCGCAGCAGATGATGCGAGTGCAGACCAATGCCTGGTTGGTGTCTTATTGTGCTCCCGATTTCGTTTTGACTCGAAAATTGATGTTGCTTTTGCTGTTACTAACATATTGTTTCTGTTAATTAAATAATTTTGACGTGAAAAATATGAACTTAGTTCAAAATTTAAATGTAAAATTGTTATTTGCTAAAAACTGTAAAAGATGAAAGTAATAAAATGGAAGAGACACAGAGAAATAATAATAAGACATGCACTGCACACAAGGGAGCGTAAGAATAATTAATTGACTCGCAACCATTCAAATGCGATATCTATATATATTTTATGTAAAAATGAATGTTTATCTACATGTCCTTAATAGAATCGTAAACTATGAATCGTAAACTATTTAGGCTTATTTCTAAATTAAACTTGAGTTCAAGAGTTATAGCGCTTATGAGCTCCTTTTTGTGAGTCTTATGAATCACGAAATAAGGTCATTTTTTCTTAGTCCGTTTCAAAGTTATTGTAGTATATAACATACATAAATGTATGTCTCCTATTTTATCAGAATATGTACGAACTAGTTTTAATCACGTGACGTACTCTTCTTCAAGCTTATAAAAACGTATACCAAACTTTACCAATCACAAGTAATTAACTAACTTTTGAGCATAGTACTTGAATGTAACGAGATCACGCGCGGTATTCACCAACTCGAAGTAAATAAACACATTGAATTACAAATTTATAAATCGATTAAGTCACTAAACTTATATCTTATTATTGATTAAGACTTTTATTTATATGAAATATCTGTAGCCAAAATGGTTTCAATATTATACACCTTTATTTCATGATTCTAACAATTTCTAATATGGCATTACATAACAGGTTTAATGTTTATTCGTTCTTTATTTCAACAAATTCAGAAGTAATGCAACTAGAGGTAACCGGACCTAGAACGTAGCTAAGACATTGATTAAGACTTATTGAAATAAAGAAAATCAGTACCAAAAATCGACTCAATATTATAGGTATACCTTATGTAACAAGCAACACTTTCTAATATTTTTGATCTTCTTCACAAGCAATTAAATTTTATTCTTGGAGAACCTCATCAGTTTCACTACAATTTAAAGATTTGTTTTTGATACAGTTGTAGTAATGTTAATAACTTAACAATTCAACTTTTATTCAATTCAATTATTTTCAGAAATGTAGTTATACAAAGATTTGAATAATGTTGTTATAATATGTAACCCATTTTCATTCCACCAATGAATTATTGTGTACAAATTTTTTTATACATACGTTAAACAATAATGAAAATTAAAATCTAAAAACAGTAAGAAACATAAATATTTAAAAGAAAAAAAAATAACTTCAAAAAAAATGTTAGTAAAAATGTAAAAAAATTATATACGATTGGCATTAAAAATTGCTAACAAAGTCAAGCGAGAGTGATGTAGTATACAAAAAAGCATGCTAGTCAAATCAATCAACTATTAAACAACACACATTGCATAAGTATTTGTATTTTAAATAAAGTTATGGTAATAAAAATGGAGTAAATTAGTAATAAAACCCGAAGATCTTGTAATGTAAGCTTAAATATTTCTAAAATAAAATAAAGTCGAATTAACATCATTGTGATTGAAGATAATCGTTGCTAGTAAGCGGCGTACCAAAAACCTAGCATTTAGATTACAAGTTTGCGATATAGTGCTAGGGTTGCTAATTAAATGTACTTTTAACCTGTTTTTTTTATGATGAAGTCATTTCCTTTAGCTCTACGTTCCATACCCACAATTACCGATAACTACTAATCGATAGTTATATTATAAATACGAAAGTAACTCGGCTTGTCACACATTACAGCCAAACCACTGCACCGATTTCAATTAAATTTCGTATGAAGATACTTTAACTCTTGAACAAGGATATGTCCTTTACTGCGATAATCGAGATTCAAGCGGCCAAAACCGCGGGAAAAAGCTAGTAATATAATAATTTTCGAATGTGTTTCAAGCAATAAAAACGTAGCATAATTTACTGAATTAAAAATATATCAGCCTAGTATTGACTTATTTTTATCATAATTATTTTTTTTCTCTAATTTCACTTATTGTTCTTCTTAACTTTTTTTGTTCAAGTATATTGTCTTTGAAAAGGTGTTCTCTGGGTTAGCTAATTTGAAAATAGAATTTAAGTTACTCTAAGACTGAAAACAAGAAGAAACAAGGTTACTGACACTGCCCGGACAAAATGACCGATGGGGTCAGTAAGTTATGGACTGATGACCACATACCAGAAAAAGGAGCATAGGTAGGTCCCATAAAAAGTAGTTCAATAACTTGTTGAAAGTTGTCAGAGGTCGTTCGATGAGTAGATCACAGGACCGATTTTTATATAGAGACTAGGGGAGACCCGTGTCCTCTGCTGGTCATGGGTCTCCCCTGGTCTTTCGTCTGTCTAACTTAATAATGTTGACCATTTTTAAGTTAGTTTAAAGTACTGATCCATTCTAAAATACAATTATATTCTGCAGTCAATTCCAAGTAAGCAAACACATTATTTGAATAAAATCTGTCCATCGACATATTTGACACTAAGTTTTATAAAATTGGATATGGAATTTATGTACCTAAAGAAATAAATATTGGAATTAATAAATTCCAGAATCATCAGGCGTAGGTAGACAACGAAACAGTCTAGGTTTTTACTAAAAAAAGGATCTTTTAGAAAGTAAAATAAATGTGAATAAAAAATATATGCCTAGAAAAATGGCATAACCTGTACCTCCCTTAACATTAGGCTAAGGTTTAATTTATCACTCGGTGAGCAACCTCGTGATTAATACCTACCTACAGAAACATCGTACTATGGTCGGTTCGCATACGGGTCTCTTAATAGCTTTGTGCTGTTACCATGGTACTCAATCTGGCAATTTATGTGTTGTTTTGAATCCGAAAGTTAAGTTTCTCTATTGAGGTAGGTAATAATCATTGTTTTAATGGAAATTGAAAAAAATAACGTTCTGGGAATTAAATAATATTTCGGACATCTAACACACTACGCCATCTAGTCCCTACTTATATATCCCATGTTTATACTTTTATTTGTAAATACATACATATTCTTCTTAAAAAAACACCCAAACTCTGAAACAAATATTTGCAGTTTATATAAAACATTTGGTCTGACCTGGGAATCGAACCCAACCAAGCATAGCAGTCCTGCCTACTCTACGAATATAACAATATATGAATATAGAAATGTGTAAAAAGACAATAATATAATTGTAGGCTTTTAGGTTTATGGTTTTTATTCCCTTTGTCAATGAGGAAAGGATGGAACCTTTATCTAAACATTGAAGTAGTTTATTTGTTAAAGCAGAACAGAATAGGTAGATAATCTAACCTGGCGGATCTCTCCCGCTAACTGGTGGACTCTTCTCGCTGTAAGGCTCAACTCAATATTAAAAACAATATGAAGTTGTGTATGTTGTTATTTATGTCTACTTAATGTTTCTTTTCAATAAAGCCCATGATACAAGCGAAGCTTAATTTGGGTGCCATCAGCAATTACTGTAACATTTTGTGCAATTATTTGAATAAAATTTGAATTTGAATAACGGGTGTGATATTTTTTTCAACGTTAGTTACGCCATCATTTCCAAAATAATTTCTGACACTAACCTGCTTTTTGTACTTATTCTAATTACCTACGGTTTCTGTTTATTATACACATATTGTTATCAACATTACACAGTATTACGTTGAAAATACCGTAAAAGTTTTGTTCTCACGCTGTGCTTACATAAGCTTGGTATGAAAACGCTCGCTGCATTACCGCTTTTTAGCAAAAAATAATAATAGGTCCCACATCTGAGGTCTTACTCTAGCTACAATTTATCTTAACTGTAATCTACAATCGTATGCTATTCATGTCTGACTTTGTTTAGGCACCTTCGTCAGAGAACTATTAAAATATAATTTTAAAAAAATTACATAAACATTTGATTTTGATAACTTATTAATTAGTAGCTAACCCCAAATCTTGGGAATTATAAAGGTTAGGAAGAAGAAAGCTGGAAAACTTAATTTAGGAAGCTCATGTTAACTTCCCGCAGGCCCGCAGTGTATACGACTAAGCGGGTTAAGAAAATACAACGCCTCTGGTTTTCTTATATTTTTTCTATACAAACCTTGTTCTGACAATAACAAACACAAAAAAATTATCCTATTTGGTGCAGTCGATCAAAATATATGCGCGTATATACATTTTAGTAATTCATTTCATTCATATCGATAATCTGTCTAAACTAAGATTTGTATACTCTTCATAATAGACGTACTAAAATGTTGGTGAACGGCCAAGATTGTATTTGGACAAACTAATGCTCAACTTGATTACATACTGTTGATAAAAGGAAAAGTCATCCCGTGATATATAGACATCGTAATGCGAATAGACAACTACTCATGAATAAAACATGCGTACGTCAGCAATAATCTGCCAAAATCTCTCAGTTCTGTTTACTTTTATTGAAGGTCTATGGGCGTTCTGGACATAGAAAATTAGATTTTTACATAACTTTATTTATGTCTATATACGCGTTTAGATATTTGTTGATTTATTGATTTAATATATTATGTTCAATCGTTGTAGAGTGGCGCTCTCTGTAAATTGGTTTGCGCTTCGATGATATTTAGTTAATATTGAATTTCTAAAAAAAGTCAGAGTTCAAATGTTCCTAATTAGTTTAAATAACCAAATATTATATTCATTACGCCTGCGTAACGAGTTGGGATTCGCACAGACTCTCTAGAACAGAAAAATATATTCTAAAACCTTAAGCTTAAGTTTTAAGTCCTTTTAATTTATAGGCTCAATTTTTGAACTGAGTGAATTTACGTTATTTTGAAAACGTCACGATCAAATTAAAAACAAAAACCATAAAATCATCAATGCGCAGTAATCGCGTAAATATCGTTTGTGTTGCTGTTGAGTTTCTGCCCATGAGCTCTAGCGGACAGGAGGTAATCGCGTGCATTCGCCACCCTTGCATTCAACTACAAATACTTGGATGAGGATATTTACTAAGCCTCAACTAATATTTTTATTATGAATTTGAGTACAGAATATCATATTGCATACCTATACGATTTTGAGGTAAATGACTAGTATAATATAGGAACTATATAATAGAGGAACTAAATACTTAAAATGTATCACGAGGGTATAAATTAGTTGCAAAATATTTATCGATAAAATATCTTCATATTCAAATAATTGATAACACAATAATGGTCCTTTACTGTATCAATAAATATTTGCATGAATAATAACAAACAATTTAACAAAAATAAACCACAGCAAATTAAAATTGAACAACACAGGAAGTACCAGCTTTCAAATGAAAAAATAATCATGAAATAGGTTTGTCCAGTCGAAAGTTCTGAGTGAAAAGAAAACAGTAGAATTCTGAAATTCTTCTTTTATAAAGTCAGTTAAAATGTAACAACTATCAACTCCCTTGTATTATTTTACTTTTAAGAAAAATACGTGTAATATATACATTTATTGATTTAAACGCTCCAAGGTACTATAAGCAACCAATTGATGATTACGTGCATTCCTTAAAAGAAGGATCTTTACAAAGGGACAGATGAACAAGAACATTATCCTATGAGGACCCGTGTTCCTTTTGAATCAAGGAAATCTAAAACAGACCTTTTGTGTAAAAGGTAAGGTTTGTATGTGAAGTCTTTAAGCAATCTTGCTTTCAAGATCAAATTTGATCAATCAACCTTTCTTACCACACATCAGTTCATATAATTATAAATTATTTTATTTTTCCACTATATCCACTAATAACCTAAATATTAATCAAGAATTCATTATGAACATAAAATTAAAAACATAACAATAAATGAGTTACTAACTTATAGAATCAACAATTGGAGGTCATATCGCTCACGGCGATTTCTTCTAGTCAAGCTTCAAAAGTGGATTTTAAGATTTTTAAGGCTGTTTATACAACAGTACACACACCATCACGTGAATATTCATAATTAAAAATAATAATAATTAATTTAAAATGCATACGTCCACCCACACATATTCATACATAATATATATATTTAGTTTCACCGAATAACTGGTTCACTACCAGTTATTCGGTGAAACTAAATAATATAAAACAAATACACAAGTCTAGTGGCTAAATGCAGATCAGCTACATAACGTATGAAGAACAATGGTATAGTGTCAGGTATGTTTATTAAGGTATTTTCTGGCACCGTCACGTAATGATAATGTTTTCAAGAAATATTCACAACGTTTTCTTTAAGGTTTTTCAACCGCAAAACTAAGTGTTAAACGAAATTGTAAATACAAATTTCACTTATTAATTTTTGAATGATTTACATAATTATATAGTTACATTTGTCTTGGTCAGGCTCCACATTTTACAAATAAGAGTTCTCTAAAATTATTATAGAGCTCAACATTAAAGATTTAAATGTATTATAATATTTCCGTACTTACTGTTTTAGTTTAATACTATTTTATAATTGTACTACAATAATAATATAATTGATTCTAGCGCCTAAGTTTATTGTAACAGCATGCAATAATGTAAGAATCGTTTTCTCTGAGATTACAATGCGATTGAGATTAAAAGCAAAATTATTTCAGATATTAAGTTTTCATCATTTACAGGAAGGGATAGAAATATAATAGTTGTAAGTGAAAAAACGCTATTAATTTAAATACATGTCCCGTTTAGTTATTTAATAAACACTTCGGCCCTTTATTAGCTCGGCAAGAGAGCACCGATGTGTCACAAATTCTGCGACAGGCGCGCTTCGCATCAAACACGGTTCGCTTTGTTGAGTGAAATCAAAAACAAACTGCACTGACAATCGTAACATCGATGCCCTATTTGTGCGACTAGTGTATTTCCATCATTCTGTAGATGACAAATATATGTACATATACATAATCTGAATCTTGGTAACAGCTCTAACGAATTTATAAAATTTAGTATACAGGGGGTTTTGGTGGCGATAAATCGATCTAGCTAGGATTCATTTTTAGAAAATTTACCAAAAAAATTACCGAGCAAAACTCGGTCATCCAGGTACTGACAGTTTTCAAGACATTTTTTTTGCACCTATATAAATAAATAATACTGAAATGTCTGTTTGTAATTTTAAATTAACACTTGTTAATTAAATACACTACTTACATAAAAAAAATCACAAAAAAGTCATATTTCTAATCAGCGACACAGTTAAAAACTGAGATATTCATCGACGAAACCCTCTTGGAATATTCAAATTTACATGTTAGCCGAAAAATGTTTACATCTGCAGTTTGTTTGAGAAGACTACGTAATTTTCTGCCAATCGCCACTAAAGTTGAGTTTGCACTGTCAATTCTTCTATCCATTCTCGACTTGGTATACCGAGACTAGACGAGGACCACAAATCGGTTAACCTGGGAGGCTCTTACCACACCACAGGTAGCGCCACGGACCGAAGCTTCCTGCCAGGGAAACCCAGCACACGCTGCCCTACATCGGAGTCCGAGCGTCGAGTCCTCGTCGGACAGATCGGATGAAACCTTTCACCGCCGTCATTAATCGCGACCATGCTCATCATATTTGACAAAATATAGAGAGCACCGCCAGTGCTGTCATCCACCTTACAATGAATGCCGCTAATTTGCAACATGTCATTGACATGGAGGAGAAACAGTTTTATAACATGCCGAAATGATGGGTACACGAGCAGTTGGTGTTGTCTAAGACCACAACCACGCACATAGTTGTCAGGTACAAAATAAATGTAGGAACGAAGGAGTTTTCATTTTATTATTTGATAATAGGTAATGATAACACGCTATACTAACTGCACGACAGTGGCGCCATCTCAGAAACTCACTTTCGGTACGTTTGTCAAACAGCGAATAACAAGTTCTTATGATTTTATATAAAATAAATTTTAAAAAAATATATGGAAACAATTTTGTATTTTTAAAGTCATTTGTAACTAACAGTAATGGGAAAAATGAATGTTATTATAAAAATTGCTCTTGAGAGTGTAAAACATAAAATAAGTTTTCGTTTTTAACCAACTTCAAAATATGAGGAGGTTATCAATTCGACTGTATTTTTTATGTTTGTTACCTCATAACTTTCGACTGAATGAACTGATTTTGATGATTATTTTTTTATTTGAAAACTGGTGCTTCCTGTGTGATCCCATTTCAATTTAGTCCAGTTTATTAATGAAATACCGGCAAACTCTCGAGTTTTTTTTTTGAGTAAACTGATCTTCAAATGTTTTTATTAGCGCAACGGTCTTAATTTTTTTTTAATTTAAAGTTTTTGCTATATCTAATTGAAAATCAGCGTTACAGTGATTAGTGTGGATAAAACGATTGCAAACAAAGGTTGATTTCCTTAAATTTACTTCTGAAAAAATATTTACGTTATAAAAAATATATATAAAAAATAGTTGTTATCTTTGATTGAACAGGGGAGAAGCTTCTTCCATTAATATTTTATATATTGTGGTATTCGTGACATTCTGTTGCTGTGATATCTGCAGATTTGTGGTTCTACATATACGAGTATATCCAGCTAGAACATGTGTCTCGTTTTCCTTCGGCTTTCGATATACTTTCGGGAATATCGTGAGAACATTACTCATCCCTGCTTGCGTGTCTGATTTTTTATTTACAATAAAATATTCACTGCCAATTTTGCCGTCGAGTTTTGGATACCATGATGATCCATCAACACTAAAATAATATTAATAAATATTCTATAAAATGCAGCGCATATAAATTGATTTCATATATATTGTAATTTAAGGTTACTTCCAATATCACTCACTTATTTCTTTTCCATTTAAATCTTTGATCTAATTTCCAGGCGGCTCTAGGAAAAACATAAAAATTATAATATTTCCGCTGTTATTTTTGCAGTTTTCAATACAACAACAATATTTTTTAAAGCAACATTAATAAGTTTCACTAAGCCCTAATGTTGAACATTTCTGCCATGGAAAGCGTTGTAATCGCTTCTTATACCCTCACCATACACTTCGCACGATCCCAATACTTCCGTCTGAGCTATAGACAATCCAAGCTTATATAACTATTCTAGAAATAAAAATTAATTGTACTGGTGGTTTCTAATAGCAATACCGCATACTTCAAGTTTGTGCATCTCTAAAGAGACGGAGATCTGATGGAATTTTATGTACGCAAAAAAAATTTTGATAGAGCTTATTTATTGTATTATTTTGCGCCTATGGATCTAATAATCTCCAATTTATAGAACATTTGTCTGACGTTTTCATTAGTTACCATGAAAAAGATAAATAAGCAAAACGTTCTAAAATATTTTTTACATATTAATTATAACGAGGATTTAAAAATAATCCTTTATATTGACCCTGTGGGGTCTCTTTAAGATTTAAGGGTATTTTCCTCGGCGCCCTAGTATTTTCTCAACTCGGAAATTCATGAGTATTTTAAATTCCAACCATTTTGGACGAAGCAAAACGATTCTTACCGAACTACAAGAACTACGAAACCCGTTATCCAGTATGCGCCAGCCAATTAGAAGACTCAAGAGAGCCGATATGTTGCCTTACTTAGATGGAGCAGAGGCTCTACCTCTCCAAGCCCCAACCTCTTGTAACACACCTGATTATTGTCTAGACGACTAACAGCAGGTCTAAAATACAGGAAAAAAATATTGACCCTAAATGTGGTAATATACATGATAAAATTTATATGTATAATTACAAGCTATAAAGCCGTTCCCACCGTTTACTCAATAGTGAGCAGTCACTTTAAATCTTACTTAACGGTGCTACAGTAAAAATGCCTACAGATTATGTTTTAAAGAAAGGTGAGTGTTGGCACGCGAGCCTATAGGAGGCGGCAAACGGACCTCAAGCAACAATTACTTGGTCATGCGAGCAGGCCATCCATCACCCACTTGCCCTGTGCCACTGGCAATGGCCACTCGGTTCCTACTCTAAGGCAATTTCCGGAGCCCTTATCTACCTCAACTTGTAAGCATTTACTTGGCGGGGTTTATTTAACAGAATTAATCCAGTTGACAAGGATCTTTGGCAAGGCTGTGCTTTGTTTGATCTCTTGCTGTTTTAGTTTCCCATCGACGTTGTTGTGGGCTGTCTTGGCGCACGTTCGGTTACGGTACATCGAAATTGGATCCCTTAAATGAGCAAACAATTGGCGAGAGCGTCGTCGGAATAAACATTTTATAATAAATATTTACACGTTATTGTATAAAAATATGATAAAGCCAGGTGAATAAAAAGAACACAAGTATTAATTTCACCTTAATTTAGAACAAACGGTTTCCCGGAAATAAAAATGCAAGATTATTATTAAATTCTTTTCATAAGCGACGACTTAAGCCACGTAAAGCAACCACTCTGTGCATAATTCTTTAATAAGTAATAGCCTTTTGAAATACTGCGACACCATTCATATTTTCAGTAGAATTTATAGGAAGTGAGCAAGCTCCGTAGTCGCGTCGGCCCATTTAATTATTTTCTCTTGTTTACACAAGATTGAGATTACACCCTGAGTAATATAGTGCTAATGAAAAAGTGTGCGGCTAACACGCACACTTAATTTAAAAGAAGGTGTTTATTGTTATATTATCACTTAAATTTACATACTAATTACTGACTGAAGTTAGCCAAGTCAATTAGGTTGTACAATATAAAATTGATAAATTCAAGTTTAATATAATCTAATCCTTTTGTAAACTATATTATTGTCTTTATGTCTGTATTTTATGTTTTTTAAACTATATAAATGATTGTATACTTATATTAGACGTCCTTTTTTATGGAATAGGGGCAAACGAACAGACCTATCGCCTGATGCTAAGCAATTACCGCCGCCCATGGACACCCGTAACACCAGAGGCATCACTTTGGCTTTGCCGGCCTTAGGGGATGGGGATGGGGATGAGAAGAAGGGTTAGATTATGGGCACCCAGTATCCACACTCATTCGATGAAACACAACGCAGGCGCTGTTTCACACCGGTTTTCTGTGAGGCCGTGGTATCACTCCGGTCGAGCCGGCCCATGCATGCCAAAGCCGCCAGGCTTGGGAGAGCCATCTCCCACGGTATATTTGTTGACAAAATTGGTTGACACAATATTATAGATAATAATATTATTCTGGTAAAATGTACTTACGTTATAAAGTTTTTTTAGATACCTACCTACATGAGAAATGACATCTAAAGTCAAGCATTAATGCTAAGCACAAAATCTTACAAATGAGCATAAATGAACATATTATTAAGTAAAATCAAATTGATAGTGATTCTGCTTTAATTAGCTATCAACTTTGCTATCGCGAGTTTTGATAGATAAGTCGTACAATTATTAACTTCTAATCAGTATGTTACAGTTTCATCCTCGGTTATGATATAATGTGCAAACGAGTAGACGTTTCACCTGATGATCAGAGACAACCAACACCTGTAGAATCCGTGTGCCTCAATAATTTCAAGTGAACTGCTGTTTTTTATGAACCTTTACTTCGAGATGAGTATGACGTGAAGTATCATTATTATGTCTGTTACATTACCAACCTTACAAATAAAAAAAACAATGTTTGTCTGTTACACTTTAACAGCTTAATTGCTGACCGAATTTGAATGAGTTCAGTATAGATATAGAGTACTGCAGTAGAGCATGCAGAAAGACATAGGCTACTTGTTGTCGCGATAACCGACATACACGCATGCAAAAGCTAGTGACAATATAAAAAGTAAAACAGCTTTTACTAACATGCTAAAGGTATATTGATTATTTGTTTGTTCATTAGACATCCTAATCACTGGAGCTATCAGTCAAATATAAATAATTATTATTGTTTTATGTAAGGTGTTTCTTGTGTTTCCTAGGCTTAGCAGGATAATGACTAACTTCACTTAAAAGATAGTAAAATCATAATGCCAAAAATAAGTAAAATACTTACATAAAGGAAAGTTTTTTATTGTACCATGTTATGGTAACTGAAAACTCCATAATAAAAAGAAAGAAATCAAACTCGAATGTTGAAATCGTTATTGTTCCACTTACAAGTGAACTTCGGCAATCGAAAACAATAACAAACTGAAAAGATTCCAGAACATTCATTGAAAAGGAAAGTTTTATAAAAGCAATCGCCGATAACAGTAAGTGCAATTTTAAGGTCGGTCTGGGCATAGCTTCGTATTTTACAAGTTTTTCTTTTCATTTTATTGTCTTTTGACTTGGAATGAAATGCTTTAATCTCTTACTTTTTTGTTTTCACGTCAAATTTAAATAAAGCTTGGGTAGGTTTTTTGTATATAATGAAATACTGTGTCAACATATATATAGGCTAATAGGTGACCTTTAAATATCGACAAGTAGTTTGACGGACACCTTAAAAGTTTGAAACTATACTTATGTTGTTAACAAAGGACTTCTCAGCGCTTTTTTCTAATCCCTTGGGCAAACGTCCAGAAGCATTTGTGAAGAGTGGCTGTATCGTCATAACAATCATAGCCTTTAATAGTCTTCTCAAGACGCAGGGCAATAGGTTCAAGTGGAGCGACACTCCATCGAGCACAAGTGTTTATAATCTTTGATAGTTGCTACAACCTGTTGACTTCTATTTTTTATTGGTTATTATTCGAGGACATTGGTATTATTAATACCTACATACATGTTAGTTATTTAAATACCCTAAAGAGTTTCATACTGCCATTCTAAAGTTTATACTTAGTATATATTAAACTGCTTTTAACATATGTACATTAACTAGATGTAACAATGCAAATAATAAGTACCTTTTTTTAATTTAAATATCTCTGTTAGTTAAGGTATGATGGTCTAGCACACATAATATCGATTATTGTGTTACTTATATACCGCGTTGGTACTTAAAAGTTTAATAAATAAATTTTACAGTGGTTAAATATTTAGGTGATGGTAAAGTCGTTAATGTTACGCTAAATTATCCTTGTAAAACGGATATTAATGAAAGTTTTCACGCCGAAACTCTTTATGATTTCAAACAAGAGGCACTTTGTAACGGTTGAACGTCTTGTGCCTTATCGCGCCAAACGTAGAATATTATAAAACGTCGCAATAAAGTAAATATGGAGACAAATGTACATACTCATGGAATAAAATAGCCGTTTTTGAACTTTATGTGTAGGAAATAAAGTTGAGTATTGTTTGAGCTTGCAACACATAATGCTGAAGCACCTCCTGTGAGAAATATTATGAAAACAAATTCGCGTGGAGCACGTTCAGTGTGCAAGTAATAAATAAGAGAGCAAAAGTAGCTGGTAGACGGAGGAAGCGGGCCACGAAATGGCATTGCTTAAATTGTATTAGGCAGTTAGCCAGCGGGTAAGACAAAACATAAGCTTTTGACATAAGACGTAAATTAGGTAGTATACTCCAACACAGTATGACATTGAACGCTCCGAATTTTCGTGGCTTAAGTGTACCATAATTTATGTGATCACTACGATGAATAATCGCCTTGAATATGATTTATGTAGTTCGTCATATCCTTACGTATCTAATATGAAGGCTTTGTAAGTTTCATTTACGTAAAAATAGTATGTGTGTCATTGACATAAATGTTTATATACAGAAATTCCCATAAATTGGTCCACATAATACCTGTAGTATGACATTATACAGTGTCGTCGTAGTTTGAATATTCTTCATTAGATTTACACACATGCCTTTATCATCTGGAACGTATCTATCTGTTTACATTTTGGCAACTTAATAGGCTCCCCTGTAAGCTTAAAAAGCCAGAGGTGGTATACCTTTAATAATGAAACCTGAAACTTAACCTACCTTTTACCCTCTAGCACGAAATAATATAAGATCAAGACATATGTCCTTGACCTATGTCCTTTACTGAAAAAGGTATGTGTTTAAAACCTTTAAAACAAGAATTTATAAACGAACAATCTATCATGATCTTGTTTTACTTAGAAATTAGTTAGTCTAGGTTAATGAACGTTTTGGCTTAGGTTCAAAACTTTAAAATATACGGCTCAAATGTTTGTTTAGATTTAACATTTTTTATATTAACCTTAAACATTATGAGCTTGACAGTTTAGTATACATACCCACAGACAACTAACAATGAAATTATTTTAAAAGACTTAATTTTTCTCAACGCTCTCTAAAAGTTTCATTATTTACAGATGATTTTACTATACACTTCAAAATTTCAATAATACACTAGATGAAAAAAAAACAAAAATAACTGACCTGTAATTTAATGTTACATTAACACATAAAACAAGGTAATTGTTACACGTGAGTGAGTTTTATAAGGTTAACGGAATAATAAAAATAAGGCATTACGGCACTAAGCACAAACAGTATTACTATGTAACGTTGCTGTCACAGTATTTTAATAGAATTTGTCGTAAATCTGCATGGTGATATACATAAAAGTAAAATTCTTCATCGCCATCACAGGCAAGATCTAGATAGAGATCCTCAAAGATTGTGCTAATCGTCGGCAGTATTGCCCTGCAATAGGGGCAGGCATAGATTAATATTCGATAAGCACTTTCAGATCATGTCATTATATTCTGTAGTAAGTAAGTCTTTGAAGTTCAACTTCAAGAAAAAAATATAAAATTCATTATTCATTTGTTGACATTCAACAGTCTTGTTAGCACAAAATGTACGTTGATTAGAACGTAACGAGTGATGTCATAGAACACGTTGTTATACTTGTTATAAAAAGAGCACAATCACAATAGGCCTACTTCCAATTCAAATACATGTCATAACGTGTGCGAACTCGTTACGCTAAACGTAAACGAGACAGAAACGAAGAAATATGTTAAACAAGCAATTCTTGGGAAAACGGGTGAGAACTGACGATGCGTGACAGTTTATTTCAGCAGCGTTCGATAATCGTGTCGTGTGTTATTGTTTAATATGAATGGTGATCTGAATATCTGTATCCGTATTTAAGTTTATCTTAAACGTATTTCTACATTTTATCAAGCATTTAAAATTTAAAAATACCGTAATTACTATACTATATTGATAATTCTCTAAGTAATAAGTAATGTTACTCAGTAATATTACTTTACAAAATAATTATTTCTACTTTTAATCTAATGAGTTGAGTAAAATATGTAATGCTTAAAGGTACTATTACTAGGTAGCGTATGCGACTGCTGTGGTTAAGCTCTCGAGTTCGATTCCGGGATCATCCCAAATGCTTGTATGATCTGCAAATGTTACGGAGTTTGGGTGTTTTCTATGAATATTATTTGTATGTCGGGTTAGGCCCAAACATTAGAAGTAAAAGTTAGATATGGCAATATACAGAATTTATTTCAATAACTCAAATAAATCAGAATATCCTAAACCTAGGAATTTAACAAAGGTGTAGGATTAGTTAAATATCTTACGATTTCAATGAAGGCGGTCACATAGGTCAGTACTGACTGTCAGGGATATTGGTCCATGTACCCACCGCAATAAAGATAGTACTAATTATCAGAGATAATGTTCCACATCCAATAATCGTGCAGTACTGACTGTAGAGAGACAGTGGTCCGTGCACCAGCACGCAATCGTTTGAAATGCGTGCCGTCTCAACAGCGCAGCTCGTTATAAAGGCGGTCGCTTAGGGAGAGTGTAACGTCACAATATTTTACTAGTTTGAATCCAAGTGTTTTGAGCCAAATAATCGATATAAAATTAAATCGACTAAATAATTTTTAATTTGTGCGTCCGTTGCACGTTCCACTAGCGCCGTCGCCGTCTCTCGCAGCTGGAATACAGTATGGCTGCCGTCATGTTTATATTCACAAAAAAAAGTATATAGTTGTCTAGTACCCATAATACAAGATCTGCTTAGTTTGGGACTACATGGCATTGTGTGTTAGAAATCCAAAATATTTATTATTATTTATATAAACTGCAGCTAATTAATTTAATTAGACGTTTAATCAACACCCTGACGGTGATCGGTGACGATGACGCGAGTTTCATGATTTTTGGTCACTCTAAAAGTACCTAACTCAAGCAGTATAAAACACAATAGAATGGTTTTTCTGTTCACAATAGAATATTTAAATCACATATAAAATATCCGAAATACATATTTATGTTAGTATATGGCACTAGAATTCGTATATTTACCTACAGAGCATCGCCCATATAAATCTAAAGGATATACATATATCTCGATGAAAGACCCCGTGACAACATAACACGTACGCCAGATATCGTCGACCTACATGTTTTAGTGAATTTCTGAACGCCAAAGGTGATAGGGGAAGGGATCAAAAGACATTGTTTCAAGTCGTTAAATATTGCTCGATATTACCTTTATTTGATCTCACAATTGTACGGTTTCCAATTAAATTGTTTAATAGCTGTAATGAAGATAAAACATAGTGTGTAAAAGTGAAATATTTTTTTATATTAATCCTTTAGTTCGATTTTAAATGAGGTAAATGACTGTCGCGAACTTTTGATACCTTTTGTCTCTACAAGTTGCAAATTATTAATACACCGACATTAATATGATTTAATCACACTGGCAACTGAATAGAAAAAGAAATACCCCTGGTTGTAATGTAATGCCTAGCTATCAGTGAAAGCTTTAACTATATAAATAGTAGTTATAAAGCTGAGACCACTGCTCTCCAACATTATTTACACATTCACTTTATTTACTCGTCTCAGAAATGTTTTCCACGCACAGATGTAAAAAATATTAAGAGAGTTCTATATGACGTTATTAATTGTAAAACTTGTAAGTATTCTAACAAAAAAAATTGTTTTGTTATAGTATATCTATACAAAACAGATTTTAAATTATGGAAAACCTTGATCAATTTTAAATATCTCCATAATCGTTCCTCCATTACTGAGGATCGTGACTCCTTAGAAAATTTGTTGCTTTTATTCTAAACTAGGGGTAATAGGGTCTGTCATTTGATGGAAGGCGGCGCAGACGGGTGTGTTCAATCTTGACCAATTTTAGACCAAATAATTTTTAAAATTGAACTGATTATCGAGAGCAGTTACTTGTAAGCACTACGTGTTTTATTCTTAAGTCGCTATCTGAAAATTAAACATTTAAGTTATAAATAATAAGGGAATTGTTCATAACACTATGTAAAGCAAACGTTCTATACTTTCAGTTATTTCGCAATCGTAGCCTATCTACATCTGGAAGTTTACCATTAAAATCGCCCAAAAAAAGCTACCCGTCATTTGCAACACGTAAGGGAGGGTCTGCAATTTGGGTAGACAGCTGTCTTACAACAACATGATGACCCGAGGCTCCTAATTAATAGTTGTTGGGAACGACTGCTCCGGACGCTGAAGCTCTGGTACCGCGATCTATATTAAAGAAGACATTTACTAACTACATTATTGATGGGGTATTTAGTTTATTATGAGTGTGTATTGTATAGTATAGATAGCAGTATAGATTTATAAGGATTTGCTTGTAACTGTAGATTGTTAACTGTGAAAATGATTATCTTTTTCTTTGTTGTAATTAAAGACGTAATAATAACATCTTTCCTAGTATACCTGTCTCAAATATTATTTTCTTGCTTAACTAAATATTTATTATTTTGTCTAAATATTCTTTTCATTACATAATTATTCATACATGAAGACATATATTTAAACTCTTTAAGTAAATACAGCGCACTTTGGGAGTGTTAATGGAAATTTTATCTAATACCTTTAAACGAGCAATTCTTGTATATATATATAATCTGAATCTCGGAAACGGATCCAACGATTTCCATAAAATTTAGAATGCAGAGGGTTTCGGGAGCGATAAATCGATCTAGCTAGAACTAATTTGTAGAACAGTTACCAAAAAATGCCGACCAAGGCTCGGCCATCCAGGTACTAGGTAAAAAATGCAAAAAAATAACTCTTTGTTAGTAATACTACAGATTAGCTTACCACAATTTTAAGTTCTGAAAATCGGCTTTTGCCCTTTTAATTAACCATATTTAATAAGCTTACTGAAAATATAAATGGACTTACAGTTGTTTTCCATCTACTGCCGCGTAGCTCGTTTGAAAGTATTTATTTGGTAAGCTGATATCACACTCGACATCATTATCGCTGCCCACTTAATTATAATCATACGACACAGTGATAGATGTATCCTAAGGGCAATCATCGTTGGCTATAAAATGTATAAGGGCGCTCCGTAATATTGGTTACTGCAACGCATGTGCTAAACGAGATTTGTTCCCGCAAAATGACTTTCCGAAACGATTTGTTGGACCCCGTTTCAAACATTTGTAACTTAAAAAATATACAATTGTCACTTCTTCATAAAGTATGATTGAAGTTTTCTTGGACAAAGAAATCTTATAATCTAGGTACATGAAAGATAAAATATAAAACCAGTAAACTCAACTTTCTGAGCAATCACTAAATCAGCAATAATCGTGAGTTATTTAGGTCTGATATCTCAAACACTGGAAGATGTCAATTAATCTCTAACAACAGGTACGAAACCTAGCTCACCAACAATTCGAAAACTGTTCCCCTTCTCGCACCTTTCAAATTAATTGGTTCTCTAGTTTGGTCACTTTATATTAGTTGTTCAAATACGCAATACTACTTATAGCTGTTTATAATTGAAAACAGATGACGTCAGATGATAAGGGATCAGTCAGAGTGAAGCAAACAAATTAGAAGGGACGATGTCGTCCACACCTGGTGTCTGCATTTCTAATTATTAAACAACATCAATGGTGATTTAGTTAAGCCTAGTACTGGTTACAGATTGAGTTTACTTTATATTTAATGAATTGCTGTTACATACAAGCTCTAAGGGATGAGTGTTGGATAACTGATATTTTGTTTGTAAACACCACTGCTTCAAATGTAAAATGTTTACCTTACTAATATTTTGTAAACTAGTTATATTACAAATCAGCCTGCGCATTTTTATTGTCTTACAAACCTATCTGACTGTCGAATTAAAGCTAAATCTGTTTTTCGGTAAAATTTAACATCAGTATCGATATTGGTTGAAAGTCTTCAATGCGTGCGTCCTACCCGTAATGACATACGGAGCTGAAACGTGGATATTTACGGTTCGACTGGTCCATAAGTTCAAAGTCGCTCAGCGTGCTATGGAGAGGTTTATGCTCGGCGTTTCTCTGAGGGATCGCATTAGAAACGAGGTGATCCGATAAAGAACCAGGGTCATCGACGTAGCCCACAGGATTAGCAAGCTGAAGTGGCAGTGGGCTGGCCATATTTGCCGAAGAACCGATAACCGTTGAGGTAAAAGAGTTCTTGAGTGGAGACCGCGTCTCGGCAAACGTAGTGTAGGACGTCCACAAGCCTGCGATAGGCTGATGATGATGATAATGATGATGATGATCGGTATTGGAGTTAGAGGTCCATTGAACCACATTTTAGAAAGTTTTGCATACATTATTTACATACGATGTAATGTACATATGGTCTGTAATCCTATATCAATATGTACACTGTATAATATACATATGTAAACTTTCACTCGGAAAGGCTCATTTTCATATTTATACAGATAGCTGTATTAATATGAAAATGAGCCTTTCCGAGTTGGTTTTGTTCTGTGTATTTTAATATAAAAAAAAACAATATATCTGAAACTGTAACTATAATTAAATTTTCTAATAGAAATTGAAACATGTTAAAAACCAGTGAGTATGCAAGCTCCGGTGAGGCGCATGAGTCAACAAGTTGGTATATTAATTTATAGTATTTAGCGCAAGTTACTTAACATATTAATTTTATGAGTGTTATTCATAATTTAATCCTGAAATGATAAAAGTATATTTTTTCTTCTTACAGTGTATTTAAGATACCCTTGTATTTTAACCATATGAAGATAGGTAAGGATATGTAGTATCCAGTCTGACATCTGTGAGAGGCTTTTGCAAGATAATACAAAAAAATGTAGAGATAAAGTGACTGCACGGTTGGTCTAATGGCTTAGGCGGTGGCCACGCTTCTATCTGCTGCGTTAGTATTGTAAGTTCGCACCCAACGTGGAAAAACGCTGTGTGTGATCCACAAATTGTTGTTCTGAGTCTGGGTTTTCTTTGTGTCCATTTCATGTATGTTTGTTAAGTCTCTTGTTGTAAAGATATGTATTTCTAATGCGAAGAACATTATGGATATAAAATATATCTTTCTTATCTTTTGAAAAAAAGAAAAGAAACAGAAAAAAGAAAGAATTTCTGATTAAGTACAAAATCAACTAATACAGAAATTAGTGAAATACTGAATAATAAAGATAAGATTTTCGTCTAGGTTTAAGAATATTATATCTAAATTGAAATTTACCAGACAGGTATTTACTGCTTTCTACGGGATTTTCGTGGAAACGTATTAATATTTTGTAATGTTCAACCGCCTTTAAAATCACTATCAAAGGATGGATTCTACTGAACAGAAAAAAACACTTGATTACAAAATAAATATATATTGTACAAAAATGCACGGGACACTTAATATTTTAGATAAGCATCTATTAACAACACTACACACTTAGTGTGGTTTTGGTGCATATGAAGTTATTATTCCTACTTGATAAATTAACGCAACATAGTAACAGTAGTAAGAATTATGTAACATCTTCTGGTTATTAAAATGTATTAACTGTTGCCGTGGGGAGCCACATGGGAGAGCCACGCTTCGGCATGAATGGGCCGGCTCGACTGGAGTGATACCACGTGCTCACATAAAACTGGTGTGAAATAGCGCTCGCGCTGTGTTTCACCGACTGCGTGAGGATACCGGAGGCCATACCCCAATCCCTTCCCCAATCCCTATCCTTTTTCTTATCCCCCAAAGGCCGGCAACGCACTTGTAACGCCTCTGGTGTTGCAAATGTCCATGGGCGGCGGTAATCGCTTACCATCAGGTAATACGTCTGCTCGTTTGCCCGCTATCCCATATAAAAAAAACTGTTCAACGCAAATTATAGGTATTTAACAGCAAAACTTCATTTAACAATCTTCATTTAACAATAATAACTCCAAAACTAATAAATTACAAGGAAGAGGAGAGGACACTAATCGAAAGTTGGTTATTACCATACCCTTTCACCAAACGGTGTTAAACCCGTCGACCGCGAGCACCCGGTAACCCTGTCTCCCTAATGTGCCATTAGACTGATGCAGGTGTACCCTTCTCCAGCGCACATATTTGTGAAGTTTGTTTCAAAAATTGGGACACACAGAACACGCAACCAGGGTCGGGTGAACCATGTGCTATTTGCTGGTTTGTAAATTGTTATTTTGTAAGGGATAAACACATAAAGTTCGCCATTTTATATTTACAAAAGGAATAAGAATCAGACCTTTTCATATTACTTGCATATTATTTTACGAGGATCTCAATCTAAAAATAAAAGGAATAAAAAAAGTATATAGGAAACGGGTTGGTGAATATTTAATTGTAAATATAATTATAAATGTATAGTAACCGGGATAATTGGTACTCCTTGGGGGAGTTCTTTGATCAGCTGTGGACCACTACATGTTGATATATAAAGGGAAACACAGACAATAGGCATGATAATCAATTTTGAAAACCTGTTTTATGATGTTCGGAAGTATCTGCTACTGTCAAAAACAGTTCTATTTCTAGAAAAACAGTTTTAGTAGAAAAAAATTGTGATTTCAATTTTATGTTTAAGGTTACAAGAAAACACTCGGTGGTGTCATGGCGTCTGTTCGTGTAAGACGCGATGTCGCTTTTTATCAACCAGAGTCAATTATAGCTCTTAAAAACAGTAAAGTGGTGGTCGATTATATCAGAACAAAGTGAGCTTTATACATAAGTGACACAACTGGCTCCTATTGGTGTTCAACTTAATATAGCGGATTTCTGTATTTTGTTGATGTCTTTTTTGTTAAGTTACCGTAAATGTCGCTCATAATACGAAAATAAATTCAAATTTTATACTCTATGAACCCCATGTCATCAGATAAATATATAATTTTAGTGCTTCTTGGGTACTGTCATGATGCCTACTGTACTGTTATTAATATTGCATGGTTGACTGTATTGCTTTGGAGCGATAAGGCCCCCACTTATGCCTTATAATAGTTTTAAGTCAACCTTGTAATTACTTAAGCTGGTATACAATAAAGAAATTTATTATTATTAATATTTTTACCCGACACCGTTTGAGAATATGACATCATGATTTTAATCACATCATCAAAAATAACAAAGAAGTGCAATGTAAGCGGCGGTTTTTAAAAACCTGGTGATTAATCTATTATCTGTCATTGTAAATAATTTTGGTTTCATTATATATAGAAAATATTGAAGTCTGTATATGCAAAATATAAAATGTAAGTAGTGTACAAAATATATAAAATGTACGTATGCATTTTTCATTTATTTATTGTTATAATATTGATGAACACGTGATGGTGTATTACTGGTCTATAAACTGCCTTCAAATCATAAACACCCAAAATCGGTTGATACGGTGGCAATCGCAATACAGTTTGTCCATGTTCAGTAAGTATTTTGTCCACGGAAAACTCTGTATACCGCTCATTATGCCGACGTATTATCCCGTAAATCTGGGGCTTTATCATTTTTGGGTCTGCTGGAATGTCATTCCTGTTTAACCAGTTGATCATTTTCAATTTAATGGTGTTTGAATTGGAATGATCTTTCAACATATTTATTGTGATAGGGTGCGTTATCGATAGCTTGAATTCAATCATTTCTCGTAGTTATCGTTATTCATTTCATTGTGATAATCACCTTTAGTATCCGTGGCTTTATACATTAAAAATGCCCCAGGAACAAAGCCTTTCATTTCCCGCATGAACTATTATAAAAGATTGGCCTTTTAAAATTGGCTTATTTACAATATTGTCTGAAAGATATCGTCGTTAGCAATAATACCGCTAATCATTACGTCTACAAACTTTTTTACTCTACTTTTGTAATATTATTGTTTTGTACGCAATAAAGATATATAATTTTAATAAAAATGAATATGTGATGTTGGACTTACATTATAAAGTATACCTACTGTTATTCATCCCATGAGTGTCGTTTGAGACAACTAAGAGAGCAAGCTACAAAAAATAACAACACTACAAAGAAAAGGGCCGTGGTATAGCCGGTAAATACCGCCTTTCTAATGATATGCTCTGTATAAGAAAATATGATTAAGTTTAACTGTCTTATCAGGATACAATTAATGACGTTTGTAAATTGTATTTAAAAATTCACTTGTAATTTCAAGGTGCTTAAACCGTTTTATAAAATTAAGACTACGTCGCAACTTGACATCTACGTCTGTGTTTTCGATATAAACATCAATTCTCTACTATAATAATACAATTTTACTCTAAATGATAATTCCATGACGAGGTTCGAAGGTTATTAATGTATGGTGTTATCTACATTCTCGTATTACATAAAATATTATGGTTCATACCTATCTAAGGGAATAAAAGCTACAAAATTGATAGAGTTTGCTCAACGACGTATGATTTGTTAATTGGAAAGACCTCATCGTGTTCTCTTTGGTTTGTAACTAATATCAAGTCCCAACTTAGAACAATATACCCTGTTCAATCAATATTGGGGTTTCATGTGTATTGTGTGAGTATAATATTGTACGCTAAAGGACCTCTTATTTATTATCGAGTGGCTGTTGCTGTTAAGCACAAACAAAAAATCCAACATGAATTTTTATCTTTAATAAAAAGTCGCTTTAGAGTTTGTAATAATAATATTATTATGATGTATTTGTATATATATTGTGTATATATATATATAACTATAATGAATTAACTTTGTAATGGTCATCATGTCTTTGCCATCTGTGCATCGACAAGACAAACGTTATTATTAGATAAAGTGATAAATTATTGTCTACAGTGAGATAGGCCACGACGGTATACCAATCTGTTTCAAATAAGTTTCAACATTAATCATGTGTATCTACATTAAAATAATTCAACCCAATTATATCTTCAAGGTATATGTATAAATCTAGCTCTTTTAAATGATGTTATCAAAGAGCTTTCGTAATGACTTGTTATTAATATTTAGGATTTACAAACTCAGATTCATAATTAGTCGCAGCCAGGCAAAATATTCATAAGTCTTAATTAACTAGAATAAAGTGATGATATTTACTTAAATATAAATATTAAAATAAAGGTAAATTTTGTATAATGCTTATTTGACTAACAGGCTTTTTATACTGAGATCATTGATTACGAAAACAAAGTTAAAATTCTTTCAGTGTTTTGTGTTTACACTCTGACATTAAGAAGTATTGTAAAAGCAATTTGTAATAGATTTTAAACATCAAAAGGGACTTTTACACAGTACTTGCCACCTTACATTCCATTTAATATGCATTGCAATTCTATTTTATAAAATTCTCGTGTCACGTTGTTGCTCAAGATGAACTCTGAAACGATCTAACCGATTTACTAAAAAATTTTGATGTGGGATTTTCGGGCTTGCCTAAGATAGGATAGTAAATACCGCGCTTAGACCAATAAGAGCCGAGTATGATTGAAAAGAGATGCAAACGAAGTTGTCTGGGTCAGCTAGTAAATAGATAATAACATGTTAATAGGGAAGTCAAGTACTTGGTTTAGTTTAACTATAATTTTATTTAGAAAATAAATGAGATTACCTATTTATTATAACAAAATGCAAAAGGATTAAAAACTAACCAATATACCTAATAATTTATTTTCATTTAGATTCGTATGCTAGTAAGTAAGAAGACGGGTATAATGAAAGCTGTAGGCTTACTCTGCCAGTCAAGCGTAGAACTTACAACAGCGTTCCTTCATCTATTGCAAGATTTAACAAAACCACTACTAACGACTACAGTCACCCAAACGTATATTTTAATTGAAGGTCAAGGACAATATAGTTGTAAATTTTTGTAATGTAAATAAAAATGACCAAAGACCTGTTTAAACACGAAGTTTTAAACCTAATTTAGAATAGTATGGTATAAAATTTTTACCACAGCCCAACCAGTCACACCCGCTACTTCATGCCACAAAGTGTAGATCTAAAAGACTGGTACACTGACAGGTATACATAAATTACCTACAGCTGGAAGGGTTTCTTAAGCATGCGCTCTTTTATATTGACCAGGGCCATGATGAAGCCCAAAAACACCCCCAACCACTCGGTAGAGAAACATAGAACGTATTGCTTTAAACCAAATTTCACAATCTTTTTTCTGCGAAAAAACCCATTTCATTTTTCAACTGTGTTTTACAACTTAAAGATTTTTCTAAATTTATATTTAGTAACACGAAATACCATTTGATATTTAGTCAGTAGACGTCCATCGAATCAATCAGTCATCGTAAAGCTGTTACAGAATCAGTCGTTAAAGTAAACGCATAACTCATCGAACGGTTATCTACGGAATGTAATGATATCTCGAACATCAATATTAGGACACCAACCGTCACAAGACCTCTACTGAATTGCGAACCGATATTTATTGGCCGCAAATACTTCGAACATTAGAAATAATCGTTATCTATTAAATTTAATGACAAATGAATAAATTTCATAACTTCTAATTTCTTGAAAACAGTGCGTATTATGTGATTCATTAAACTGTTATTCAATGCAATCTGTGGCAATGTAGAATAATGAAATGTTTGATATTACTCATAACTTACATCATGAACCACACTATTAATGATCTAATTCAGGAACACAAAAATACAGAAATTATGTGTCCATTTAGGTAGCTGGTTTCGAGAATTCAGTTACGAATGTGGATTGAAGGATGTATGTGGTTTTGTTTACATCCTATAAAATAAATTTATTTGGAATAAATATATATTCATATTCAAATATTCAAAAGCAGACGTATCACCTGATGGTAAGCGATTACCGCTGCCCATGGCGTCACAAGTGCGTTGCCGTTGCCTTTGAGCGATGGGGAGGGATACCGGGTGTGGGGTTGGGGTATGGGCATCCGGTATCCTCACTTACTCGGTGACACAGCGCAAGCGCTGTTTTACACCGATTTTCTGTAATGTCGTGGTATCATTCCGATCGAGCCGGCCCATTCATGCCGAAGCGTGGCTCTCCCACGGAAGCTATAATTACTTTATTATTTATGAATTCAATTTTAAAGTCGTATTTTAGTTCGAAACTTTTTAAAATTCAGCTAAAACTAGAGGCTTCATTTTCGTTTGGCCATTTCGTCAAACCTTTCTAATATTTTCCATTTAATCGAAAATTAATTAAAGTTAAAACAAAACTAATTTGAAAATGTATCTACGATATGTACAATAAGGTTTTTAGTAATTGACTTGTGGAGTTTACACAACAAAGTACATCAAGATAACACTTCGCTGGAACATTGTATGCTTGAAAAATCTCTTAGCGCCCATTTGTGTTCACAACAAAAAGAAGAATACAAAAGAAGATCGCGATATTTCTACAAACACATAGTATTTTAGACACAAAAGTAATGTGATAAATTATCTGTAAAAAAGTTGTAATTGTTTTCTTTGTTCGATGTTGGATAACATTGTTTTAGGAGGCCGAACTTAACGCCAACGCCTTTGCTTTGTTAAGATAATCTTAGCCTGGCCTCGAGAGACGTCAACAAAGAAAATTGGATGGGCAGTTGGCCAATAGCTTTTAATCCGCCATTCTTTCGGACCCCTTATCTATTTGTACCTTGTGATCTCATTATTGTCATGGACATGTGTGTAAATGGACTTAATTATCTTTTGACCAAACGATTGAGCTCTATACATTTTACTAATATGGACATTTAGAAAATTTGTCAATTAAACTCTTAAATGTGGCGTATCGTGGCGTACAAATAATTCGCTTTCAAATCTATGCTCACTCTTTGTTAGTATTTTTTAATAAATTATTGTAATTAGGTAAGTGAATGGATTTTTAATTTATATGATTTGTGTTACCATAACGTCCGTCCACTGAACTCATCATCATCGCGATACTAGTATACTGTTGATATTTTGAAATAGAAATATTCATGTATGGTATATTCAATAGTTTAGATTCCTAATTTGGTAACTGGTCCTTAAATCACCGTATAGTATATTAAATAATATTCATCAAATAAATTCATCTAATAATAGGTAATTAGAAGTTTAAATACAAGTGTTACCTAAACTTAATTGGAAGTTTTCTTCCACGCTTACAATAATGTTTCACACGCAACTTAAATCGTGGAGCATTTGCGTTTCATTACTGATTTAAGTATTATGATTGTAAAACTTGGTGCGTGAAGGTTAAGTATTAAAAGTGGTATGTCGAACCAAATTTGTATCGTTTTACGATAACGAACACGATATTTTTCCATTTGGCTTAGTAAGCAGTTTTATAAAGTCATTGGCATTTGTTTTACATTTAGAGGAGACTGTCTAGTGAATGTTGAATAAGTACATTTTAAACCATTGTTTATTTGATTTATAACCAATGGTCCAACATTTTTCTTTATCGGTATAATTTATTCGACAAAAAAAAGAAATTTTATTCTACAATGAAACTTGGAATAGTCATTATTTTTGTAATAATTTAATGTAACATCCGTTTATAGCAATTCAATTTAGAACCTGAAAGTTAATAAAAACCCTTCAAAAGATTCAAGAGTCAGAAGTATGATTTTAGGTTAACAGTTCATCGTTATATAGCCTAATGTAAATAATATAAACAACAAAAACAAAAACAACAACCCATAATGTCCCACTGCTGGGCTCGGGTCTCCTCTCAGGAGAGGGTTAAGGCCATACGTCCCCACGCTGGCCAAGTGCGGGTTGGGGACTGGCAAGAATACGTTGTGGCTACGTAAATCTTGCCGTTGGATGTTTTTAGGCCGCCCGAAGGCCTCCAACTAAGCTTCACGACTGTTATCGTATGATAACAACCGGGACCAACTGCTTAACGTGACCTCCGAATCACGGAGACGCTCATGGTAACATGCCACCAGCGGTCACCCATCCAGGTACTGACCACGCCATCGTTGCTTGCCCTTGATGATTGTTTCTAATCACCGAGTGCAACTGGGCTATGAGCGCCTCAGTAAATAATATAATCGTAAGTGAATCAATAGTTTTAAACAACTGCCTCGGTGACACAGTGGTAGCGTATGCGACTGCTGTTCATGAGGTCTCGGGTTTGAATCCTGGGTCGGACCAAATATTTGTCTGTGCTCTGCAAATATTTGTTTCGAAGTTTGGGTGTTTTCTATGTATAATATGTACGTATTAACAAAAAAAGAATTTATGTATTCCTATCAGTTGTCTAGTACCAATTATTCAAGCTCTGCTTAGTTTGGGACTAGATGCCGTTGTATGTTAGAAGTCCGAGATGTCCGAAAAAGTCCGAAATAGGAATTATTTACAATTACATTATAGAAATTATAGCTATAAATCAAACAAGTTATGTATAATGTTAAAATTGATTATCTCAAAATAACTCTAGGAAAGAGATTTATTTTAAAGTTAGTCTTTTTACGAAACGACTTTTCAGTGCGTTATAAAATACACATCCGAATCACATTAGCGTTGTAAACGACGATGCCTTGTCTCCTCCCTTTTTTAAAAAGAAGCACAAGTGGGTCATTTACTCATCCACAGCATAGAACTAAGAAAGTAGCTTAATTACAGTACTAACCAGTTAAGCGGTAATTGAATCGATGTGCCAAACTGGCGTTACATTAGAGGGTAGTAACTGTAGCCGGATCGTGAGTGCACGTCTTATCTCTGCGTCGCTTCGAATTGATGCGTTTAATAATGGAAGCGCTCCTTAAATAGATCGAGGGACACTGGATGTGACAAGATATATGGCTTTTTGTGATAGGATATTTTAAGTAGTCATTGTTTAATTTGTCGTAGTAGTAGTTTGTGACCAAGAAACTTATTTAACTACATGATATAAGAATTTAAGTAATGAACTAATTTCAGAATTCATTACTATTTATGTATACTTATGAATTTCTAAATGTATTCTTAGGGCAAAAATTTGTGTAGTGAAATAGTCAACATGGTGTCACTTATTTATTTATATATCTTTATTGTAAACAAGTAAAATTACTAAGTTAAAACTGAGGATGAGTCACAAGTATGCAAATGATACAATAGGTGGTCTTATCGCTTACGGTGATCTCTTCCAGACGACCACAATACGGATTTTCGGTATTCGAAAACTTCGGGTTGCTCATATTCATTATCATCATCTTCATCATCAGCCAGTTGCAGTCCACTCTGGACAAAAGCCTCTCCTAAGCAACACCACAGAGCCCACTTATGAAAGTCAGATTTGATTTTTTGCCCTATTACTTATCATTTTCTGTTTTGCTTATGGAAACCATTTTGACACATCATTTCCTTAAAACAATACAAAGAGAAACAGTGATAATTGTCGCAACTAATTATTTATGAAATAATAATCTATTAGAACAAATTAGAAATACCACCAATAATATAGTATAATTAGCCATACCGGCATTCAAATATTCACGTTGCCAATTTAAACATATTTATCCAAACATTTGAAGTATATTTACGTGAAATACTAACATTTATTATTAATTATTTAATATTTATATAAATTTAAGTTTTGTATAATACTAGCTGAGACCCGCGGTACAACAACTGCAGGTAACGCCGCACCAACTCAGTAACCTTTGTGAGCTCATGCACAACACTTTGCTGAAATTCATGACATGATCAAATGCATAGTTTATGATTCTATAAAGGACATACAGAGAATCATTCATTTATATATATATATATATAGATAAGCTTTACCCGCGGCCCCTTCCACGTGAATGTTGAATATTGCAGCAAAGAGAAGCCAATGAGAATCAAATTATCTCCATAACAAATTTAATTGAAATCAGTGCAAAGTTTAACCTTGAAAGCGTAACAGACAGNATATATATATATATATATATAGATACAACTGAAATTCGACATTTAAATTCACTTCTATTTAACTTTCTACAAAAGCAAAACCATAGTTATGAAAGATTGAAAGTGGATAATCTATCAAATGCATGTCGCTTGGTATCATATGAATTCATTGTTTATTTTATTTCTTTTACACAAGAATTCGGGTATTCTGAAGTTACTTAACTTTACTATATATGAGTAAAAAAATTCAGTTCAATTTGAGACTAAGAATCAAAAATAAGGTTGAAAACGTATTTGACAAATTTTAATTCTGAAGGGAAAAAAATAATTAAAAGAAGTTTCATAAATGCAATGTCCATGATAATCCGTTATATTTATTAGCATAGCCTTGGAGTTACGAACAAGTGCCAACTGAAATAATAATATTGCATTAGTCTGATAAAATAATGGAAAAACTATTATTCGAAACTATTAAACTAAAGTACAAAAACTTGTTATCTTTCAATTCTATCTCATGTAACCAATCTCTTTAAAAATACAATGTGAGTCCTATTCTGATAGATTCTACATCGATATTCTGCCGGTAGCAAACTCTATTAGAATGCCTGCGGGGACGTAACAGTCTACGAGCGATTCTTTAATGTCCCCAACAATCGACAATACGACGTCGTTTGCCAACGTTCCCGATCTAATATCAAAAACCAAAAGTTATGACCCACCAAAATATGTCCGTTACTTTTGCGTATAGCTGCCGATTACGATCTTTAAAATTAGTTCCTTAAATGTTAGCCTACAATCTGTTAATTATCAAATTTTGGGTTCTGTTTTGTTATTTAAATTGGTATTACATAAAATATTTTGTAAATTAAGTTAGTATTTTCAATATCCATAACAACATTTGGTGTCATTAGAACTTCTAACTTTCATTATTGGTTCATAATGACATTGTGTGAATGTTTAGTTGAAATTGTTTAACGCAAGATCAATAAAGCTGCACATAATTTGATAGATATACAAATTTATTACAATTACAAAACAAAGAACTTTTTAGTTAAAATATTATTGCCATTTTAAATATTATTAATAAATAGTTTATTAAACTATACAAGCTCCAGGTTCATGTAAAGATCCCTGTAATTAAATAATATATATATTTTTAAGGATATTTGGGTTGAAATCCGAAATAGTTTCATTACAGAAGAGATTATATTTATATATTCTGTGGCTATCAATTTCCGGAACAAACTAGGTACATTCTGATACGCGAATTTCAGAAATAATGTACTCCTCATGTTCTCTTTTTAAATTAATAATAATAAAAATAAGCTTTATTATAAAAAAGTTTACGTACAAACAAAGTTATACAGACAACTTTAATGGAACACTTTAAACTGACATGTGTAACTTAAAAGACCAAAATCTCATTGTTCAATAAAACTATGCTAAAGTACTTACATTAAAACACTTTAACAATTTAATATGGTTAAAAAAACAACCGTTTGCTTAGTTCATAACGGTAATGTTTTTTTTTATGAGGCATTAAATCATTATGATGAAAGTTGAAATTTTATCCCTATGTTGATCAGGAAATAAAGTTGTGTTGCAAAATGCTGCATGAATTCAACAAATATTTACCTACATGTTATTTTCATTTAAAAAAAATAGAAAAGAAAAATGAAAGTGCAATTTGTTGGCAGACGTAGTTTCTTGTTTAATTAATACTATTTTACACATATTTCGTAGGTATACCTACGAATTATATGACATTAAAAGTCAGATAATCAAATGACATCTTTCCTCAACACGAAAAACTGTCAAATACACACACTTCTTTTACATGAGAGTTGGTACTGTTACATACATACAAATACGCTATGTCAAACTAATAAAAATTACTGGGACTAAATATCAATTGGTCCTTAATTTATTTATTTAGGAACTTATTATATTTTTTTAGTCCCGGTATATTAAAATAATTATTTAAATTTGTAATAATTTTTCAGTAAATTAAGAAACTAAAATGTTCTAATTCGAATTTAAAATCATATATTCAATTCAGATATTTATGAACGTTAAATTGAAGCAACAGATAAAAATCATAGATCGACCCAAACAGACGCCACAGATGTACTGTATTGTCAAGGTGAATCATGTGAAAACATCTAAATCCACTGTTTGCCTGTGTCGATCCATAACCTCCAGTTTCCAAAATGCATAGAGTCTTATGAGAAAAACAAAGAAACTCATGGCTACTCTTTTTAAAAGTCAGATAATGAAATACAATAGATTACACAAAAGATATGAGTATGAGTAAAGATAATAAGATATAAGATATATTATATTTATATATATATATTTTATATATATTCATAAGATATGAGTATATATATAGAGTATGCAAGTTGCTGCCACCTGATTTTCATTGTATTAAAAGGCTTCAAAAACTAACGTATTACAAAAAAATTCACTTAAAATGAATAATGTCGATCAGATTTATTAGTAACTAATAACTTTTAAGTATTAATTAAATGGTACATTACCTGTACAGTTAGCTGCAAATATTTTATTTATTATTATTAAATTTGTGTTAATTAATGTTTGAATGTAGTTTATAAGTTCTCCGAGTTTCTTATGAACTGAAGAGTGATTTCATTAAACGCTATTACCAAGTATAATAGCATTATTTGTAAAATAAAAACGTTAACGTTTCAGATTCAACAGCCGAGGTATTATTAATCTGATGTCATCTGTGATCAATAAGGTAGGCCCTGAATTGGTTCATAACCCCTTCGTTAAAACCAGATCAGTTAAATATTTATTTTTAATGATACAAATACGTCTTGATTTCGAATAATTCTACGAAAAATTTGGAATGGTTTAAAAGGATCAAACCTGTGTCATCACTTTACACTTTTACATTATTTGTATGTAATTCTGCGACATTTAATTCCAGCTGTTAAAAACATACAATAAAACCTAAAAATATATTATATTCGACAGATGAATTCTAGATGCACCCAAAAGTTCTGAAGTTAGAGATAGTAAGGAGAACTTAACTGCCATAAAAATATAAAGAAATATTTAAAACACTGGAAGCTGTAATCTCTAAAATCATGCAACAAAGTCTAATAACAAAGGATTCACAACAAAAAAACATTTGCGAAAAACAAAAGATTTTTCAATGAGCTATTTCTCAGCGACCGAACACTTAGTGAGGTGATATTTAGTGGTTCATTTCGATTCGACTTCCCGACCTTTGTTCGGTGGCTCTTTTTTCCTAAAGGATGTTCGGTGAATTGCAAATCTGTTCGGTTCAGTCAACTTCAAGAGAATGGTTGCCTCGGGCTGTGTAAATATTTAATGCATATTTCATGGAGACCCGACGTTTACTTTGTAAGAGATCGGATAAAACAACCTCTCTAGTGTAAAGTCAGCTCTTAAGGGCTTCATTTGTTTAAAATTAGATAACTTCCATTCAAGACTTGGGTAATATGTTAATTAAATGATTTTTAGTTACATAAAAGTTGTTACATTAACTTACGCTGAAATTTTGCTTATGACATGTTTATTGTTTACGTAAATAATACATGGCCATCTAAAACCGCTAGTTGGACGTACGCCTGATGTTCTTTGAGAAATAACCTTTTTCTTCAATCCTACTTCTAACAGACAAACATGTTTACTATCAGATAATGTTATCTACTTAACAGAATATCACTTAATTATTTTCGCGGGAATTAACGCGACGTACATACATATTTAAAGGTATTACATGCCTCTGATTTACCTTATGTTTCAACCAGGTTGCACTGACCGTGGTCAGAAGGCGTGGCCATGAAACGCGATAGTTTGAAACTTAGAATATCGATTAACTCTTCAAAAGAAAGATGCTGTTAAACAGACTACAAATTAACATACTTATTTATTTCTAAACACACACATTATTCTAGATGAAGTGACCGCATACATTACTTGTCCTGAGTGGGCATCGAACCCAAGATCACCGGCATATTAGTTAAGGACACTAACCAATAGACCAACGAGACTCATCATCAAATTAAAAAAGTAAATAAAAAAAGAGCTTCTAAATTTACTCAGCAAGGAAAACAGAGTTCTAAGAGGGTATTATGAATCACATGAAGCTGAGCACTCTATTTCCAATGCTGGGCGACGATGTAAGGTGCATTCATATTAGACTGCAACCGTGGCATGCATATAAATGTACTGACAGTGAATTAAATTTTTCACATAGCCACGTGGTGGTACCGAAGACTCTCGAGGGCACTATCCCCGAGATAACGTAGTATTCCATGTACATCCTGTTTTGAATAATGATCTGATAGTTGTATAAAAATAATTGTTCTCTCAATGCATTTACCTAATAAGTAAGCAAACGAAATACTGATACTTTAAAAAAAACGCCACTTTTGATTGAATTAAAATCATCAGACTTTTCAAAACTTAAAACCTTACAACGAATATTTATTGTTGCGTCAATATATTAACTTAATTACTTTGAGTTTTCTAGCTCTACGTAAACAACGTTCACATAATAAGTGCCTATTTCACCCAGTCGTGCATTAACGTGAAAAATTACTCGCGCTTCAGAGAAAAAAAATGCTCGTTTTAATCAACCCGTTAAAAATCGCATTCTCGAAAATAATCGCGTAGCCCGTTGCTGTGGGAAAAAGTTAACGAGTGTTATTTGAACTGAGCGGGCCAGTTCGGTTCATGGAAAAATTGTTTCGCTTTGAAAAATTTCCCCAAATGACGTAAAACTCATATGTGAGTAGACGGTTTGAATGACGAATAACTACAAGCGGACCCTTGTATATATTAAACCCCTTAGGCACTCTGTGAATCTGAGTAATTGTAGCTTATTACACGTCACCAATATGAATCTGAAAGCTTTTTTAAAAGAATAATCTCGGCAAAAGAAATGAGTTTGGTAACGAATTTCTAAATTTAATACATTTTTATTTTATTCTATTCCAATATTATAAAAAGGCAAAGCTTATAACTTTGTATATGCGGATGTAGGGGGTAATCTTCTGAAATATTTCTATAAAACAATAATTATGGACTCCGATTTCGTAATTCCGATTTCCGATCCAGTCTGATGGAGCTGGGCTTTGTTTGAGACCTACGCACTGGCGGTTCTGAGGATATGATCATATGCCCGGTGGTCGCTTTTGCACTAACAATTTTTCGGATTCGGTAGCATTCAGGCTGACAAACGCAGCCCTTTTCAGGGAAGTACTGCTTTCCCCGCTCAGCCATGGAGATGACTAAGAAAGGTGATCTAAACAAATTCTCGTCCCTATCTGAAAGGTGGTAGCACCCGCGGCTATCATCGAATCACTAAAATCGCGGTCGAAAGATGCAGAAAAAAAATAAAAGCAATTTCCGGAAATAACCTTTGACACGTGGAACGTTAGAACACTTATTGATCGGGATTGCAATTCCTGCCCAGAGCGTAAAACCGCCATTGTAGCACGTGAATTTCATAGTTATAACGTAAATGCAGCTGCTCTCAGCGAAACACATCTCGTAGATGAAAGAGAGCTGGTTGGATATGAGGTGGCTATACTTTTTTTAGAAAGGTACCCCTTCTGCCGAACCCAGATGTTCTGGTATAGCATTTGAAATTAAGAATCAACTACTGAAACGGCTTGAGGAGTTGCCTATACACATCTCGGACCGTGTTATCACACTGCGTCTCCACCTGAACAAGCATGACTTTCTTAATGTCATCAGTGTCTATGCTCCTTACCTTAGACATACCTGATGACGTCAAGGACCAATACTATGACAAATTATTACGATCAAGAACAAATATTAACACAAGGTGACTTCAATGCCAAAAAAAGTGTGACTTCAATGCCAGGGTTTATGATGAGGGTTGGCCTAGAGTTTTAGGTCGTCACGGAGTTGGCAATATGAACAGCAATGGTCGTTTGCTGCTTGGTCTTTGTGTTCAATTTCAACTAACGATAACAAACACATTGTTGCAACTACTCGCTAAGTACAAAACAACGTGGATGCACCCTTGATCCAACGGCATTTTATGGTGACAAATCGAATAATGAATATAGCTTAGATAGATAGATACATATAGCTTATCTATATCCTGGAAGAAGATATAGCTTATCTGATATATGATATATATACGCTATAATAATAGCTAATTTAGAAAATATAAGAAGAAAATACACCGAGAAAATACAAAATTATATACCACTTATAGATGAAATACGACAAATGTGGCACCAACACACCGTCAAAATCATACCCATAATAATCTCATCGACCGCACTCATTCCAAAATAATTGCACACATCACTTACAGAACTAGACTTAAATTAATATACATACATTGCTTTATAAAAATCAGTTATAATCTACACTTGCTCTATAGTGCGACGATTTCTCACATCCACCACTCTAACCCCTATATCACTACACAATGAACCAACCTACACGCGCGCGCGCACATACACACAAGCCACACACGCACACACACACACACACACATACACATACATACACAAATACACACACGTACGCACGCACTCTCAGACATACACACACACAAACACACACACGTACGCACACACACACACTGAAACACCTAGGGAATTATATGTATATATATTTTTATGTAATGTATCAATACAATGTATTGTCGCAAGAAATAAACTATGATGTTAAAAAAAATATACCTAAGCCCCTTGTTCCATGTTCAACAACCAAGAATGGTCTTTTCAGTAAGATTCAGCACCGGGTCATAAAGCTCGATCCATCAAATCTTGGTTAGAAGCGAACGTTCCGGACTTCATCACAGCTGACTACTGGCCGTTATCTAGCCCTTATCGTAATCCACTGGATTAAGATTTATGGCCAGTTTTAGATAGTAAGGTTTGCTCTAAACGCCATGGAAGTCCCTAAAACAACCCATACAATTTGCTTTGAAGAATTTTCCATAGAAAGAGTGCGTGCTGCCATTTAATAACTGGCCTCAACGTTTAAAACTGTTTTGCAGCAATGGAGACCACTTTCAATAAGCTTTATGTATTTTTAATTGTTTTATAATAATGTAATGGTCAAACCTCCGTGCCTCGAAGAGCACGTAAAGCCTGTCGTTTCTGCGCCTGATCTCTCCTTGACCATGTTGGTTAACCATCCCATCGCCTAAGAGAGAGGGAACAGAGAGTGCACCTGTGTTTGCGCACAGACTTGTGCACTATAATATCTTTTGCGTAGTTGGCTGGTTCCGGCTGAGGCTGGCTGCCGTGGCTGTAATCAGCTAGGAGAACATTAATGTATTTGACTAATATCCTGTAATAGTAATAAACGTTATTTACAGTTTTTTTTCTTTGTTAACATATTTATGGCAAGACTAAGAAAATACATTTTCACCTGTTGGATGTCAGAGTACTGAAGGTTTCGGACTACATGGGGTATTAGCAGTGACACTCCATATTTGGCGAAGCTCGATAACCCGTCACAGCACTACAAAATGTTTGCCGTTTCGCCGTAATTAAATACACCTGGCTTAGAGTGTACCATCAATTAAAACTAGGGTGTACTTTAAGTGTTATAAAGTTTAATTAATTTTATTAATGCCATGAAAATGCTCATAATAAAATATAAAGTTTTATTTAGCAGGCAACTTGTTTATTTTCAATTCACTTCGCTTGGTTTATATGATGTATTAATAATTACTGACCCCTGATATATTTTTCTATTATTTTAAAAACCCTCAGTGGTGGCTTGAATTATAGGTAAACATAACACTAAATCTAAATTTGGACAGAAGTGTGGGGTATAAATCTATGAGATGTTATGCGTGACCCGCGTGCGTTGCCTTTATGTACAATTTATTTTAGGGGAAAGGGAATATAAGCGCATGGCTAGGCATCGCCTGACTGAAAACCAATTTCGTTATTTTATTCAATACAATAAATATTTTATTTGACAGAACGAAAAATTGCACGACATATACATAACTAGTTATATCTCGTGACGCCGTTCGATATGAAAACTATGGAGTAAAATCGATAGGTTTAAGATTCTATCGCTCACATTTGTTCAGTTTATTATTTTATGAAATATTGACATTGTGAAAATTGCAGCACTAGAAAACGCAATTATAAATTAATTGATAATTTAATTTGAAGTTTTACGAGAAATGTATGGTTTGGTGTACTAAAAAATCAGGACAATCATTTTACATTACCTTGAATAAAGTGAGCGCAACATCAGTGTGCTGATAAAAACGAACTATATGAGGGATATAACATCCTCTGCAATCATAGTATTAGAAAAAACACGTGCAAATAGTATGCACACTTAACCTAATTGAGTTATATCTAATTTCCATTTGTAACTTCCAAAATGTCTGATTAACTTATCTTATATCAGATGCGCAAATAATATACCGTCATCAATTGTTTGTGTTAGTAGCCTTGCTATCTGAATACACAATACTACAAAATTGGTTTACATTATTCCTCATGACCGTTTCCAATTATTTTAGTAAGCTGATCAGAGATAAGTGTAGTCCATGTTAGATAATTTAATAATTCTGTCATATTACTATTTTTAACGAATTAGACCTGTGACAAGTATCTGTTTCTACTGTAGTAGTGCAGTAGTTAGTTTCCATCAGGTATCATTCTCATCCTATTCGCACGATTCTCTTCTGTACCTATTAAAAAAGTGAACGCAAGTTCTTAAGCCGAAATAGCAGTTTTAAAGCGACAATAAATTACGAATTTATTTACAAAATAAAACTAAGTTGAGAGTAAGAATATAACGAGTAATAAAAGAAATATTGAATATTTTACATCACATTTCCAATCCAGGCAAATCTACACCACACGCGCGAATAAACACACAAATTTTGTTCAGTTTTATGCAGACTGAGCCAGTCTAATTAAACTATAAGCGATTTTAATAAATCACTAACTAATCTGAAATTGTTTTCCTAACAAATTGGTTTTGCTGCATTTACAAACTAGTAAATATAGAATAGTAAATGAAACATGTTGTGATTGCTGCAACTCGAATTATTTGCGTGTTTATATACCAAACCAATTCACATCTAGATACTTAATAGTCAATTGTTGAAATAATAATCGACGTACTTCGAAAAGAGGTGGTCCTCATTTTAACTGTTTTTTGTGAATTTGTTAAGATCACAGAATCGACATCGATCCGTTAGATTTGTGTTGCTTTATTATGCTTTCACGACTAAACCACTACCCTGGTTTAATATAATTTTGAATGGCAATACTTTTATCCTTAAGTAATATAGTTTACTCTTTACCGCGATAACAGATATATACGCGTATATAGCAGCGGGCCAAATCTAGTGTTCTAAAAAATGGTTGATGTTCAATAAAAATCACCTCCATAGGTTTAGACCGAGTCTCATTTTCTTTTTAACTTATCTGGCCAACGTATTATTGTAGGACAAAGCCTTTTTTCACCGGAGAGGCCTTAATCCAACAGTAGAATATTAAAAACTGTTTAAAATTATGATCTTTTTAAAATTTTCGTTTGGGTCTTACCATCTCTAGACATATTTTATTCTAGCCAATTTATACTCGTTTATTTCGGACGGCAATGGGAAATAGTTTCATTCAAATTTGATATTTAATAGTACTTATATAAACAGCACATAAAAGTTTTGACGTTACAAAAGCACCCATAACCATAAAAACAAATTGTGCTTACCTCGTTAAAAGCTTACAAAACACACAATTGAGATTTTGTAAAAAGAGTAACATTTTCATGTTTGAAAGAACAATCCCCCCTTTCGTTAAAGAAAGTAACCAAGAAAAAGCGCGAGAGCAGGTGCGCTTGGAAACAATCGCCTTTCATTAGAGCAAATACTTTTCGTTCGTGTTGCAGGTTTATTTAGTCGCACGATTTCTTGTAGCGCGGAAACTATTCGGCACGCTCTTTTAGCTATATAGCTAAACGAGCGTGCTACCTACACCTACTTGTGAATACTGACATCCACAAGTAAAAAGTAGTTAATGTGTTTTGTCAAGTCCTACAAATAATATTTTTCGCTTAACTCATGTCAACACAAAACGGTAGAAAAACGTTATTCATCGTATACATATTATATTAAATTGTTTAGTGCGATTGCTAAGTCAATCTTTTTATTGTACTTGGTATTACTTGGGTCTCACAACTTTTTACTGTAGAAGAACTGAGTGACGAGACTTGGTTTTTTAACAAGTTATGTTTTTGATGGCATATCATTTCTTCTTGTAAATTGTCCTAATTTTTCCTTTTCCTTTGAATACCAAAAAAATATTTTTAAGGCCCACAATCTGCCTTATGAGCTGTATCGTTAAATGATAATTATATTTAACTGTATAAAAATGTTTACTATAAAAACTGTAAACCTAACACAAAATAACAACATCGAGCTCAGTGTAAATTAGTGTTCTTTCTTTCATGGTAATTTAGTCTACTTAATACTTTGCGGTATTTTATTAAAACTTCATAAGATGTTCCGAAATTTAAAAATATAATAGGTGTTCCTTAAATTGTACACGGAATACCACTTGTATTCTAAATTTCAAACTTCTACGTCTTCTAAAAATGCCTTAGAGTTTTGATGATCCGTCAATAAGTCAGTGACTGAATGACAAAATTAAGAACCTTTGATTAGTAATAATTTTAAAACTACTGGTTCAAATTGAATCAAATTTAAAATTTATTGTGTTTATACAAATTCAGGCTTCCCGTTTCATCTAAAATAAGTTATAAGTGACCGAAAAAGGCCTAAACTACTCCAAGAAAAGGATGCTGCACATTAACAACAGACGTTAAGAAGTTTTATAAAATAACACATGAGAAGAATCATAAACAAATCAATTTGATGCAGCAATTGATCAAATCAAATTATCGCTTCGAAAGAATAATATTATTGTTAGATTATTTCCATTTGAATTAAGTCAAGCAAACACAGACTTGGAGGAAATTTTTGACCAGTGGTGTGTAAATGTGCGAAGCTTTTATCGAACGTTTTAACTTACACGGTTGAATTTGATTAACGAATACTTTCATTTTAAACTGTACTACAAAAAAGTGTAAATTATCTACAAGTAATGGCGATCGTAGATTAATTTTAATATCTGAAAATACTGAATCGAGTTGTATGGGAATTGAATATAGAGAAGGATCACTTTGGCATTATAAAATAAATATGTACAAAATAATATATATTAATTTTATTAAATAAGGTCACCACTATAACCATGGATGCGAAGTGCACTTAACTTTTATAAAACCCAATTTCACTATATCAATATCATGAAGCTTTAAAGTTTTATCTCTTTGACATGCACAGTCGAAACGGATTTGAAAATTATCTACAGATATTATGTTTTTATGTAGAAACTCCGATTTGGCAAGTCGGCCTCACATATTTTGTAGAGTTCTTTTTTATGGAATTTCTCGTTAGTAATATACCTTGATCCGAATATAGGCTGATAAGTTTGTTAGACAATTGTATCTTAAGTTTTACTATATCTTTTGTACTTTACTTCATAGTCATATCAAAATTAACTATTTTATAATGTCACATACATACAAAAAATAAATTGAAACCCTGATTACAACAATATTACAAAGACAAGTGAATTTCAAAAATAAACATTAAACTTTTACTACTACGCCGCAAGAAGTGTTTGCTTGTCAAGTTTTCTTAACCCAGACATCCATATAAAATAAAAACAATACTAATGGCGCATTACTCAAAAACTTTACTTAAGAATAAGCACTAACAGTTATCTTAAACTGATGTATATCATAAAAGCCACATGTTTCATTTACTTACTACGATAACTCAAAACACTGATATAAAATCATATCCTCCTGGAGTATTATTTTTCTTACCGTCTTGAGATCAAATATTTCTGGACTTGGCTACTCAGTGGAGTGATGAATCGCTCTCTTGGGTGTTGCCATTCGTATTTATATACTGAAAAAGGCGGATTCACAGGTCAGCTAACCCGAGGGTAGGTTTTTTATTGATATAAAAGTACTAGCGGCTATTCCTTTAAACATGAACAAGGGGAGTGTGGAAAATGATCCGCCATTAAAATAATAAAGAGCTTTTAGTTTTTATTTATATAGCAGTGGAAATTAAACTGGCTCTCTGGAGTCCAATGTTAGACATGTATTATTTTTTTGATATGATGTCGTAATAAGAATGTTGTTTTAAGAAACGATAACAATATCAATGACATCAACCAGAATGTATTGTGTTTTTTACACTGCACTGCGATACTAGCTTTTGCCCGCAGCTCTGGCGGCGTATCTATTGGCTATCGCGGTAAATGGGCTGTGTTTTATTCTAATGGATAAGCTATGTTGCTATAAATTTCATCAGTTCTATTTAAATCCGTTCAGTAGTTTTTGCATAAAAGAGTAACCAACATGCATAAATCCTCATAATCTTTTGCATTTATAATATTAATAGTATTATTTTATGTCACAATATAATATCTCTTTATCGTGCCATCTTACTAATATACCTACTATTACAGTGGTATATGCAGTGGTCGACATTGAGTACCCGAAATGTGTTATTATTATGACCACAATATTAGAATAACTCAAAACTATAAATATTGGTTCAATTTCAGAATTTACAGGCACGTTGCTTGAGATCAGCCCAAACAGAAAAAAAATTGCAAAATAAAATAAAATGTGCTGCTGCAATTTTAATCCTTATATGATACAATTTCGTTGGCTGCTTGTGCTCATAGCCCAATAATTTTGGATGCATACACCGTACAGTGACTTTAACGATGTACTAGCTATTCTATATGGTGTGAATACTCATACTATATTTTGTTATTTTTATGGTCGCCGTTGTCTACAGATATACGAGAAGTTAAAACTAGCTTACATATAAATTTTGGAGTACATCTATATGCAATTATATCACACCTTATAGTTATTTGCATTACGATACTTAAAAAAATATAGTTAACGTCCTTATCAATATTGATAAACATCCACAAAAGACAGAAAGCCGGCCATAACGACATAAATAACCGGATTCTATGTTAATAAATAAATCATAAGCTGGCCTTTAAAATAATTTCATTAAACAGCTAGTCGTCTTTTGAAATATAAATGAAACTCACGGCTATAAGAAAAGTAAATGCTGTAACACTGTCATGGAAGGGAGATTTCCTCATACTAAATTAATTGTGAGCACAAAGCCAAACCGGGACAGACGAAATGGACTCTTAACTGGAAGAAATTAAACTTGCAATTTTCGTGCAAATTAAGTTGACCTGAAATATTTGGAATTTCGACCCTTTTATTTCATTTGTAGTTACGTCGTGAATGCTAATAATGTGAATGGTGTCCGTTTAAATTTATGGAATAATTAAAGTTAATTTTCGAGCCTAAATTATACAAAGACATAATTTGTTAATTATTATTGGCATTTTAGATGTTCGTTAATCGCTTTTTGAGTTTTGTAGCCTAGTCTGAATGTTTTTTGAATATTAATACATAATAACAACTGAAGTTTCATTTACGAACTTCAATTATTTTTAAGGTTTTTGTTATCCAAAAGTCCGTAGTAAAGCTTAGTTTGTATCTAACATTATAAAAGTCTAGCTGCAGATATACTTTCTAACTTTTTCTAATCCAATTGTATATCATTTAAAGTTCACGTGAGTGTTAACAAGAATAGAACAGTTTATGAGATTATGTTCTTTCAAGAAATAAGAATAAGTCTTAAGATGTGAAACATAGCTATTGAGGTCAAAACAATCGATTTAATGCATTGCACAAAGACTCCCGCACTGAAAGTAGAACCATGTATGTCGAACCACAAAGTGTTTGAATTGTTGTTCAAAACTTTTAGTTGAACGGATCAACGCAAAGCTTTTCTTTCACAGAACATACCATCGTCTTTAAAACATAGAATAAATGGACTTATTCAGTGGCTTTGCGTCAATATGTTGAACTTTGTAACTTTTATATTACCTACTGTTTTCTTATGATAATATTTTGTTAAAAAGAGCATATCTTGTCACTTTTTTTGCATAAATGTGTGCGTATTTTATGTTATCCATATAAAGCGCACATTTAGGATTGCTTTCCTAGATACTTACATAGAAAAGTATTCGAATTTTAAGAAGTTCTTTAACACAATGAAAATTTAAGGTTAGTTATCTAAATTCTTTACATCATCATCGTCAGCTTATCGCAGTTCACTACTGGACATTGGCCTCTCTTTTTCATAATTTCACGCCACTTGGTTCGATTTTTGACTTCTCGCATCCAGCTTTAGTTGAACGGATCAACACAAAGCTTAATTCTTTACATATTTTAGTTTACTTTGAAACTTTATAACTATTCGTTTTTTCAATCTAGAATCTGGATAGTAATTCAAACGATTACAATAAGTATCTATCAAGCATTGCTGCAACTAACTAACGGATTGAGCTTGGTTTACTCTTTAGATAAATAGAAAACTCATTCCCTTCAACTGAACTGGCCCGCGATCACTGGACCTGATAAATGAGATCGAAGATGATAAAGTTACTAGAAGGAAAAAGTATTTGAATGCCAAAGTATATTTGACATATTTTACGCCTCGGATGACGTAAAAGGATTACATTGAAACTTTGAATGATGATAATATCTTTTTGCTAAATCAAATAAAGTATTTAAATAAGTACCTAGGTTGTTTCAAAAATTGAAAGCCACAGAATAAATACCATCTCTTCTTTCACTTGGATTTTGGATTGACTACTAATTTCAACACAAACCTCGTTTGTGCAAATCGCTGGCCACCTCTTTGTGTTTATTTTTAATATGCTTAAAGAAATTCCTGCGTTAGCAACAATTTTTTATTGATTTCGCAAATTAAAACATGGTCGAGAGAACTTAAACGATGACCCCAGACCTGGCCGACCACCAACTGCAGTAGCTCATGAAAACGTCATCAGGATAGAGTAGCCATGCCTAGCGTATAGACACATCGAGAGATACATCAGAACTAAAATTTAAAGTTAGAAAGCTTGCTACGCGATAGACACCTCATTTTCTCACCGATGACCAAAAATACCATCGTGTTAATTGGTGCAAGTTTATGTTAGAAAAGTTCGAAGGAGGAACTCTGCAAAACGAATCCTTCATTCTTACAACTGACGAATCATAAATTTATAGCTATGATCCTCTCACGAAGCAACAATCTACACCATGGATGTTTGAAAAGGACGATTTGCCCATATAAGATGTCAGCGGTCGGAACGGTTATAAAAAAAATATAGCGGTTTTTTTCGACTCAGTGGACCAGTAGCAGGAAATGCGCTAGAAGTCCGTAGAACAGTTACTAGTTAAATTTGTCTGCCTCAAGCTTTTTTTTTCAGTGTCTTTGTTTTTCACCAAGATAAAGCGCCCGCTCACACAGCTGTTAGAACTATAGACTATTTGACAACTTCGGGGGACATTTAGCTTCAGGCGATTTTTTTTATTTCCCACTATATAAGAAATGTTTCGTGAGCCAAAATTTAACAGTGTAGACGAAGCCATCAAAGAATTTCAGCGGTAAGATACTTTTTTTAATATTATGAAAGCTGTTTCACCCGAATGTATAAGTGCATTGAGATTGGAGGAGGATATTTTGAAAAACTGAAAATAAACTGTTTTTATATTCTAACTACTTTTCATTTCACTAACTATTTTCGTAGCAGCCAACGTACAAACATGATCCTTATCGTAGAAAAAATAGCATAGTTGCTGCACACAAAAATGTGTAAAAATTGTGATTCTACTTACGACCTTGAAATATATACCCCTTGAAAATATAATAATTTTTATAGCTATGATTCTGAACGTCAATTCATATAAGTATGAAAACGTGGACGTGTCAATTGCCCATAGTATAATGTTCTAACAGCGTGAACTAATTTCTTTATAAAAAAAAGGTTATAGTAAGCCTACTTTAAGAATTGAACATTTGCTGTTGTCAAGGATTTATTATTGGAGAACTTTTAAAAGAGAACAATTGACAGCTTCGGTGGCGCAGTTGTAGCGTATGCGACTGCTGTGATTGAGGTCTCGGGTTGGATTCCCGGTTCGGACCAAATGTTTGTATGATCTGCAAATATTTGTATCGGAGTTTTGGTGTTTTCTATGTACAATATATATGTATTTACAAAAAAAGTATATATGTATTTATATCAGTTGTCTAGTACCCATAACTCAAGCTGTGCGTAGTTTGGAACTAGATGGCGTTGTGAGTAAGATGTCTGACATATTTATTTATTTATTTATCCATTTTCTAATATGAGTATGGATAATACGACACCATACATTAACCACATGTCAAATAAACTTTGAAAATTTAATTGTAATTATCTAATCTCACACTAAAAAAGTAACACACTAAGTTCTTTCAAATCGTACAGTTTCTATGTTCACTAGATAACGCAGTGGCACTGCTCGCAGCATTCAACCGCAGTCGCCACCCGCTACTAATCAGTGTTTGCACATGACGACAGACTCTACGACTCAGTTAAGCCTACCACTCTACTCACTGGTCTAATGTTTGTCTTCATTGTGGAAAAATCTTAAAGCTTAAAATTAGAAAGCTGTAAAATAGTTGTAAATGTTAATTCTGTTAAAGGATTATTAAAATATATGACACTATGCAGAGAAAAACGGTGTTCAGGTTCAGGCATGTTAATCGGTTAATTAATTTTTATGACCTTATCTAGTACTAAAATATTAAAATAGTTATTAGATGGCATCATACGCCTACGAGCGTGGCTATCGTCGTCAACTTTAACTGTAAAGCTGAAAACTGCAAAAAGGATACATATTAATCTGCACGTTAATCGTATATAGTTTTCAGAAGACCATATTAAAATGCGTAAGCACTAAAAATTACAAACCAAACACAAAACTACTAATAGAGTATTATTTGCCTGAAATCCTAAATGCTATAGTTTTAGTAAGAAACTTGAACAGAACATGCATAGGTTAACCTGAATTAAACTACAAATGGTCTACAGGTAACTCGAGGAAACCAGCCAAGCGTGTTTTGCAAATTCAAATCGTACCAACGAGGAAACATATTATGTTTAATGGCTTAGTATAGTAAAGTCCATAATTGGTTAAGTATAGCAAGGCAGTACAAAAAATTTTACTTTTAAAGAATCTTAGTACTATATATATATATATACATATATATATATATACTATATATCCAAACCGTGTCGTTGCGGATTCTAAAATGCAACCAATTAAAATTTTATTTTGCGAGGCAAGTTCGCTTTTTTGTAAACTTTCTTCAAACATAAAATGAATCAAAATAATTTTAAAAATTAAGATTAATCTATAAGAGATCGCCATGAGGACTGAAACCGCCAATTATCGTGTTTTTAAATCGTAACTCTTTTTTTCTATTTGTTATATGTATAATAAAGATAAGTAAATAAATAAATAATCTATCATATGGTCAAACTTAACAAGTTTCATAGCATTATAATGATAAACTACCCGGCTTATTAAATGTTATGAAACTTGTCCAAATAATGATATAAGATGCTATTATAGGCATAAACAAATTTTTGGTATACTTCAAGTTATCTTTCTCTGTAAATTAAATTTGAAAAATAATTGTATTATTAGTATTTCCTAAATATTATAATGCTTTAATTATTACTTCATTCTAAAACCATTCTATTCAGTTACACCGCTTCTTTTGTTTATGGTTAATAAACAATTAACTATAAACAATTTATCAGATATTGATATATTATAATGGATTAGATTAATTATACAAAAAATTAAACAGAAAACAATAAAGTTAAATTACTACAATTAAAATAAATACAGACCGTACGTAATTTCTGACGTAAACGAGAAATTTGAGCTCATAAACAATGTTTTTTCTTAATTAGCCACAGTACGTAGATTAATTTTGAAAGCGAGCTTAATGCGTGCAAGTTCGCTAGTCTAATTTACTCGGCTTTAGAGCAAAGACGTGTTTCCATATAGGGAGTGAAGATTCCCGGGGAGTTATTTAACTAATTTTACATGCGGAGCAAGTTTTAACCCCACTACCATATATTTGCGTTGCCGCTGTCTTGGGTACATCTTGTGTAGCAAGCTCCAACATCCCGACTTGGCAAGACAAACTGGTACGTACGCCCTTCGGAATTAGCTCGGCAAATTCAAACATCGAACTCGTGCACTTCCTCAGCTGACAAATAGCAAAGATAACTGTTGTCAGAAATTTAAACTGACGTATAGTTTTAATTAAACGAAACAGTTTCAAAGAAATTTAACTATAATTAAAAAGAAAATTCTGCAATGAAACTGGTGTAAATTAGCCAAATTAGCCAAATAGCCAAATTTTGAAAGTAGTATTGTAAAAGTCTTAAAAATCTAAACATATTCCTTCAAGAGCTGGTATAGATACTAAACTTTTACATTTCTTTGTAATATTACACTCAATTAATTTGTTTGGGAAATGGCACTGCTTTAAATATTCATTTTTTTTAAATATTTTATGAGTATTTTGCGTATAGACTTCAGCATAAGCGGGCTGGCTCGACCGGGGCGGTACTACCCTCGTACAGAAGATCAACCTAAAATGACAGCATTCGTGCTGTCGTGTTTCGTTAGTGAGTGTTAGACCGGACGGACTCATTGGGCCAATGATGCAGATGCATCACTAGGCCGCAATGAGTACGGTGATCATCATTTTTGGATTTTACTTATGCTTTCCATCAGGTAGGTAGAGTAGAGTTATTTTGGCAGGCCCATACATAAAAAAAATAGGGAGTGATAAGGTAGAAATGGTGCTACACTATATTCCCGAACGTTGTAATATACCAGCTTAATACGTTATTTGAGCACTTAAGCAAAACATAATAAAGTCAAAGGATTTATGGCTCAACGAATTTCTTACAAAAAGTATACAGAGAATGTCATAAATAATCCTAGAGTAATAAAATCCGAAATAAGAGAGAACTCCGCAAAGAATAGTCGCAACAAGAAGCGTATTATTCAGTGTCACCGTCGGGACGTGTCCTGTAATATATGTTTTAATAAAAGGGTTTCAATTCTCACCCGAACATACATCACACGGAGATACCCAAAGTATCAATAATATCGAAAAAGATCTTCAATTTATTATTCATTGAAGTCGCTGGGCGGGGTGGGCTGCTCTATAAATCTAGGGATCGCCACTAAATCATCGTTTGCAGGCAGCTTGGCGGCGGAAGGACGTATGCGGGTGCAATTTTTATCCATTTTTCATCGATGAAAACAAATGGATACAATGGAAATGCTTTTATAATTACTATTACTGCAAATTGTAAAACGTAAAATTTAGTAATAGTCAACATATACCGTATGTGAATATTATTGTTACTTGCATCACACCTCAAGTCTTAAGCACAGTGAACCAGGTAAAAGTAGGTTTTATATATATATATATATCTCTCTACCCATAAAAAGAGTTCGTAAAAACTGTAATGGTACCCTCGTCACGTCTGGACATCTTATTTATCTAGTCACGAGCAAAATCATTGTTTCCTTTTTCGTTGTCTGTCGGGCAAAAACACACCTTATTACCGCCACCGGCTAACAGATGAACTGCTGAATGGGGCTTTTGTCCTCCGGTCTTGTGTGTGACGTTTGTTCCTTGCAGACACCAAGAAAAAATTGTCCATACCTACTCCGTCGAGGAATTACTATTTATTCATGTGCTCTATTTATTTATTTTATCATTGGCTTTGAAAACGACTAACTATGGCATAGCTATGAGAGTCTGTCTGTATCGCGAGTATGAAAGGTTTTAGAGGTATACATTGTAAGGACACGTGTATGTATTAGCTAAGTCAGCAGATTTATATAAGCCCGACAGAACACGAGTGGTACAGGCTATCGTTCTCGGTTAATTGTCGTGTAAAATCATTCTCGGTTAACTGTCGTGTCTTGTCAACTCTAAAGTAATCAGCGTGTAATTACCGTGTGTATCACGAGTCATTCTCGGTCAATGATCGTATCATGTATGTGTTTGTAATACACTTACCGAGAAAGTCACATTACATTGGTGACCTCGGATGTTTTACAAAAATACACTGACGCGGCTTCCCTATCGTCTGCGTGCTGCGGCTACATCGGACACGACAAAAATTTCATGATAGCATTCAGCATCGCGAATTTAGTGAAGACATCGCGATTGGAACCCTTCAGTTCCAATTTATCTCACAGCAAAAATATTATTTCGGAAATTTGTAATTATGCGATCGTTTAACGAGAATCCAGAATCAAGTAAGGGACACGAATTTGAACGATCGATGAAGCAGGAGACGGAACAACAGAAGGTTTAGGTTACAGCAGAATAAAGGATGCACACCTAATAAGTTGTATTTTTTTTAGTTAAAAGAAAAATGTTTGTATAATGTCCACCTAATTGTGTATATCTATGTATTTGTGTTTTTTACTTATTTTCTGCGTATTTATGTATTTTCTGTAATGTTATTTTGTGAAATATTTGAAATAAGTGTGAACATTCTATATTTGAAATAGAATGTAATACGTAAAGATGAATATCGTTTGTTTGTTTTAAAAAAATGTGTTAGAATGTTTTATTTTATACAAACTTATACATTATGGTTACATTTTTTGAATTTTTACAACTTTATATATTTCGAATTGTTAAACTTGCAAAGTATACCTATTGTTATTCAACACTTATTAATTGGAAGTTATAATACATAAATAATTAATAAAAATTACATTGTACTCGATGTGTCGAGCAGTATGTGCTTATGTTGCAAAAATATCATATAGCGAGCATGGAAATGTACTACTAAACTGTAAACCCGTAAATCAGGGCCAATTAACCCAATATTATTGTATCATCTTAGCATTTAGGGTCTAGAGTCAGATTTTTTTTTGAAAAAACTGGATAAATGTGGTAATGATGTAGGGACACATCTATGTATTAGCTAAGTAAGCAGATTTATATAAACCCGACAGAACGCGAGCGGCACAAAGCATTAATTATTTACTAGAAGAAGAAGTGAAACAACAGAGGTGTATAAGGAGAATCCAAGGCATTTTATTTAAATTACTTTATTTTTTGGTAAATTACTTTAATTTATATGTCTACAAAATAAAATTGTCCCTAGGAGAACTAAACTTTATTTTTATCCATCATAAAAGTAGCTTGTATGTTGTGATAAAACATTACACTTTGTCACTTGCTCATTGAAGCGATAGAAACAGAAGTAACAACTAACGCGACTGCAGATGGCGTAGCAAAGTAAAAATTGAGTAAGCTGAATTCATTATCTGAAACAAAAATACTTTGGTATACCTGCCTTTTATGCACAACACAGTATCATGTTAGCGTAGTGTGCACAGTTGGTTGAACTTAAACACAATTTTTCTTATATACGTTTAGAGTACTTTTTTCTTAGACGATTTGTAAATTGTATAGACGTAGATTATATAAGTTAGAAAAATTTGAATGGTTCAATCCAATTAGTGTGTAATCGCTGAAAATGTAGAAAGTTTAACTAAACAGAAAAGCAAGTATTTACAGAATAATTTTAAGGCCATTAAAATACTATTTCTTGAAACACTTACTGCAGTAAAAGTTCTAAGAGAGAGCAGAAACATTTTCCCACCAGTAATTGTTAGAGGTTTGTTAGTTCTTTCGACAAATAATCGCATATTGCTTTTGAACCTCCGGCACCTTCCCGTCCAATTGCAACCGTACACCGAAAAAGAAATTTGAGTACTCTGTAAAGATAAAATGTATTATAATATATTAAAACGCTCTTTAGGGTTCCCGGGACCCTATTGCTAAGACTTCGCCGTCCGTTCGTCCGTCCATCCATCTATCTATCACCAGGCTGTATTTCATGAACCATGATTGCTACAAAATTGAAATTTTAACAGAAGTTGTAGTTCTGCTGCCGCTATGAAAGAAAAAAATCTAAAAACAGAATAAAATGAATATTTAAGAAGGACATACAAAAAACCTAATTATTTTTGGTCAATATTTATAACGGTTACAGGTAGATGCTTGTAAAGATAATAGCACCAATTCCTTCCCGCGCGAGTCGGACTCATGTTCAATTTTTTTAGTACCTCACATTAACAAGAAAGTTTTTAGCATTAAATAGTTATTAAATTGTTGTCTCGTATTTTTGTGGAAATTATATTATAAAATCTCATTTCTTTTTTAGTAACCTCATATTTCCATAGCTTTACAAAATTTCAAAGATAAACTACGAATGATTTTAATAAAACGACTATTTCGATAATAGATAGTGTAGACGGAACATTTCATTTAACATACCTTTTGAATAAGCTGAGATCCAAACCAACATGGGACCATTATTTGAAGAATCATGACAACAATATATATGGATAGAAATACTAGAAACTGAAATGTTGCAGGCTAAAACATAGTAAATTATACATTTAATCATGGCGTAAACTAAACAAAATGTTATAACATTTGCGGTGTATCAAAATTCAGTCACCAAAGTAAATCGAAACAGGCAGACACATATCTTGAGGGAACCCGTGCTGAATTGTACAAATAAAGTCTCACTGAATGCGTCTTGAATTAGTTTGCAAAACCTTAAAGAAATAAATAACGAAGTAAATACCATTTAGCAGAAATTATTACTAAGAAATAACACGTTTAATAAACTTGTGAATGTATTCTTACTTGTATACTTCATCGTAGTGTTTGATACACTTATTAATTTCCTGAACAGCATACCTCTCGGTTTTAGTCTTATTACGTATTTGAACTCCATCAGCACATTGAGGAATATCTGCCACTCGTCTCAACCTTTTATCCAGAATATTCAACTGTGCTATAGCAAGAAACATTATCCCCAAAAGAAAAGTATCAAAATTTACATTATACAACATATGTGAAGTCATACCAATACATTGATATATGTATGCTGGATACAAGAAAATTGGCTTATATTTTTTCGGTATAAAGGAATATCTACAAATCGGCAACTCTAATTCTACACGACACATTAAGTGCATTATTAAAGGAGTTAAAAGATTAACTCCGTTACCAATAAAAGATATTCCAGCTGTAATCTTCCAGTATCATAAAGTATCCTGCTTGGCTTTTTCAATGACCGTCGCTTCTTCCTGGCTCTTTGATTGGAATATTTCACTCTCCAGCGTGTCAAGAATTTTCCTAATTTTGTCGCGCATAAAAAGGAATGCCAGTACTTTCGACACAACCGCTATATCCATGAAATAAAATATCATTTCTTCGGCAAAAATTTCCAATTGTTGAGGCAAAAAATAAAAATTGATGGTGTACAATGTAATAAATACAAAAACGAAGACGAAAACGTACAATTTAGAATAATAAACATAAAATTTACTGGGATCGTCAGGAGGCCAAATGGCTAAAATTCTTAGAATTGTCAGATGTACATTGAAACAATCTCTTTGATGGTATCCCATTGACAATTATAAATTGTATTTTAACACTGAATTATATCAATTTACAGCTAGCTGCACTAGGGCGAGAATGCTTTGTACTACTAAATACTATTTGTCATTTGACTGGACCTTATATATTTAATATGTCAAAGACAACCCTGTCTTGTAATTAAGCTGATACATTTATATACGAGAATTGAGATAATGAATAAGGAAAGATGATTAAAATGCACTACATGTTCCACTTCCACTAGAAATGTCTAATTTTACTGTAATTTTGTTCAAAGTAAATTAACAGCGTCTGAACTAATTCGCAGGTACATTTCAAAGACTATTTAAATATTTATATATGTGTAGAATACACGAAAGCTCTAACGAATGTAGGTTAATTGCAAGCTAAGTAGTTTTTTTTAAATGAGACGCAATTAGTGAAGTTGAGGATCGTTGAGATATAAAATTATCCAGGAAAGCGTTCTTTAATGAGTATTAACAAGCTGTGGTTCCTCATTTACTCAATAGTGATATAAATAATTACCGCATAATGTACATAAATACAGAAAAAAAATATCTTCTAACCTATATTAAAATATATAAATAAATATTTTCGGACATTTTTACACACAACGCCATCTAGTCTAGTCTATGGGTACTAGATAACTAATATTAATACTTATATACTTTTTTTGTAAATACATGCATGTTATACATAGAAAACACCCATACTCCGAAACAAATATTTGCAGATCATACAAACATTTGGTCCGACTCAGGAATCGAACCCGAGACCTCTTGCACAGCAGTCACATACGCTACCACTGCGCCACAGAGACAGTCATACTACATTCAGATTATAACCTATACTGATATTATAAACTCGAAATGCCTTCACGACTAAACCATTATACCAATTTGCATTGAATTTCAATCTTGAGATAGACCTAAGAGTAGGTCATGACTACTTTTTGTCGCGTCGTAGTAGTTAGAAAATTTAAGTAGGATATAAATCGGTCATCTACGGTTATCTCAAATGATTCTGGTGTGTCTGAGAAATTTTAAGTTTAATTTTTTTTTACATATTCTTATTCCTCTCCAAGAATATATCCGTCTGGTGAATTTACTACAGATCTTTCAGGTAAGAAATCTACTCTGTAGGCATCTTTAATGATTTTTGCGGCAGTGAAGACTAAACTTTGAATTTGACTTTCCATAGTAAACTTTAAATAACTAGTCAAATTTATTACCTACAAATATTGTACGACTAACATTAAATAAATAATTTATTTTTCTTTCTAAAAAACTTTATTTTCCTACAAAGATAAAGATCATAGGAGTTTTCGTTTGAGGAGGTTCATTAAATAACTTATATACGTATTTATAACTTACTACTGCAACTTTCAAATCACTTACTTTTCTGGGCAGAACATAGATATCATATGGCTTCGACTAGTTAAATAATATAAAATATATACATATTATTGAAACGCCTACAATGACATATCTATAGGATACTAATGTTCTCAATTTATTTATGCCACTATTATCTACAATGATTTATAGAAAACACTACAAGTCAAAATTCTAAGATTTTCACTTTAAATTTTATACTATAACTTTAATTCTAGTAGTATTAATTATTATGCATTAGACTAACGAAGTAACAGGCCATACGGCGCACCTAGAAAAGCATTTAAATTAAGACGGCCTATTAATTTATTTTTAAGAGTTACGATGCGAAAGATGATAGCTGAATAATTTAATTATTTTATTATAAATATATTCTTATATTTGGTTTACAGGATCACAAAGTAAGTTAGACAAAGCCTTCATTAAACTGTGCACACGTGGTCTAAAAATATTCTAAACTGAAAATAGTACAATACATTTATTCTTTTTTCTACATGTTTTCCTTGAACTCTACCCACTTATCTTATCTATGCTAGTAATGAGTGCTAAGAACGTTGAGATCGAAAACTATTTAGGTCTCCTAGTATACAGGTAATAATAATGATTATTAAACATTAAAAACTTAATAGGACAAAAAGTATTAAAAAACCTAATCAAAGGTAAAATAATTAAAATCACACTTAATTACAAAGATAAAAGTACAGGTGAACTAAATATGTATTACATTAAGTAACATTATTAAAGCACTAAATACATTTCGGTCCGTTTTAAGCTGACCATGTTGGCTGTAAAGGACTTATTGCTAAACAACTCAAACTTTAACTAAAATTTATTAATGAGCAATGAAAGTCGAAGTATCTCGTAAATAATACAATATATTAAGCTTTTTTCATGTCTGCACACTCATTCAATCATTTATTTGATTCTAGTTTCCTATACAGAGTTCTAGTTTCCTATATAGAGGTTTTAAACTTAGATTAAATGTTTCGTTTGTTCTAACTGCTCAGTTTTACCTTAGTTTTACTGAGGTAGTGTAACAAACGTGAACAAATAATGGGTACAGCAGCATACATTCTCACTGATATGACATAGTATAATTTATATTACAATCACAAGTACAATTTTGAATAAAAAATAAAAAGAAGTAATCTTAAGAAGAACTATCTATATAATATATTATTATAAACTGTTATTGGTTAATAATATATTATGATGAAAATTTAAGTACCTTTATAGTAATTTCAGATCTAAGTTGCTATATTGCGTAAGAGAATAACAAAAGTTTCCCTATTTTCATAAGCATCGAGCTTATGATGTTAAACGTAGATGTAGTAGAATTCTCATAATCTTTTTTGTTCCAAAACAAACTTCGTTAAAGCAGACACAACAAAATGAAATTTAATAAATTTCTATTTGACTAGTTCAGGTCTTTGTGTTATTGGTTAAATTGGATAAAATAAAATCGTGTCCCAAGATTTGAGTTTTTAAATCAATTCTTCATTTCTAACGGGCCAAAATTCCAAATCTAAAAGTCGATGACTACAATTGAAGTATAATTTAAACATAACAGCTAAATTCCCATCGGGCCACAGATTAATCACTAGCTACTTAAAAATTCAAATAATCTGTTCTACGTTCCATCTACTGTCGAAATTTAGCCGGCAACGTGAATTAATATTTCAAATTTCAAATCATTAAGGTTGGATGAAAATATAGAGGTATTTAAACATCCTAAGTATAATTGTAAGCCGTTTTATTACTGTGGAGTTTAATTTTGAACGGATATAAATCAAAGGATTTCAAAAATCTAAAATACACAATGACAAAACAGCCGTATTTATTAAAACTGCACCATAAAAGTGCGGTAGTAAACCTCATAAATGTTATATTCAGGCAATATGAAAAATTATTTATAAAAGTAAGTAAACTTACTCCAAAGTACCATCAAACGAAAACTGCCTGCCTAAAAACACTCATCATCATCTTCTTAGCCTTTATTATTCCCAAGATTTGGGGTCGGCTACTAGTTCAACCGGTTTTACCTGAATGTCAGTTTACATGGAGCAACTGGCATCGGAAATCCGCAACCCTGAGGGTGAACTAAATTCGAAGGTTGAACTAGTACATTGGAGGGCTCCCCCACAACTGTATCCCTACGTTGTCGTCGTGTGGGGGCTTGCGTGGGTCGATGATCTCTGGGGCTGCGCCGGTAGAGCCACTCATGCCGGATTGGCCCAGAGGGAGACTCCAGACCAAATGGGATACCAGACGGAGTCGAATTTTGACTGCCGCGGAGGGCACTCTAGACGTCCCTCTGCTCTAGCAGAAGGCGTATTAGAAGTGTGAGGAGGCGAGCTCGGTGTGCACTTACCCTGCCTCCGAGCGGGTAACACAGGAGCTAGTCTTGTGTTACCCTCGCCGCTACAACGTAATCCCACTAGGCTGTCGAGTTAGGTCAAGTCTCTGACTCGACTGGGACCGTGGGTCTTGGCTTAACCGCCCGGACCGCGAGGAAGAAAACCTCTATAAAAAATTACCCCAAATCCCGTGTTCTGGTGTGTGACCAGGGGATGCATGGCTGATGGGTAGTTCAGTCGCTAGCACACTCCCAGCCAGGGACCAGCGGACCCCTCGGTTGGGTTACAAATCTGCGCTTGCCCGGGTACTGGGGATCTCTGCCCGGGTGGACCTTTATTTCTCCCCATCTCGTGGGTTTCAAATGGAAATTGATAAATCTCAAAAAATCGAATCGGATCGGAACATTCAAACAACTTACGGCAACGACAATGGACACGGAGCAGAGAAAAGAAAGACGCTGAGGAATGCAAAGGGGCAATTCCGCAAGATGGACGAGCACTCGTCCACTGAGGATATTGGGTCTGGAACGCCTATATCGGTGGGGCTCCCAGAAGTCGATCTGACTGCTGGGAGCCGAAGAAGATCGGAACGGACGCGTTCCAAATCCACCACAGCTGGCGCGTGCGTTCGCGCGGCTGGCGCGGGTTGTGGTGCTATAGTGGCCGTAGAGCCTATGGATATGGAGGCAGACAGCCGTAAACGAGGTCGCTCCAAGGATGGGGAGAGCGACTTCTCTCAGGAGATGCTGCCTCCTAAAATCCCCAGCAACGCCAGAGGGAGGTCACGTACGCCAATCTCAGCCCCGTCGGGTTCCGCCTTTTGCAAGGCGGAATCCTATAGACGGGCTCGGGCGGACGGCGAGAGTCAAGCGGAGGAGGA